>CAEGAF010047809.1:0-29984 GCA_903067075.1 Micropoecilia bifurca
TCCTTCCTTCCTTCCTTCCTTCCTTCCTTCCTTCCTTCCTTCCTTCCTTCCTTCCTTCCTTCCTTCCTTTCTTCCTTCCTTCCTTCCTTCCTTCCTTCCTTCCTTCTTTCCTCCCTCCCTCCCTCCGATTATCTGGGGTCGGGTTGCAGGGTAAGGAGTGCATGTAAGCCTAAGTACATGCCTAAGTAAGGAGGCTCAGAGTTTGCTCTCCCCACCCTCTTGTTCCGGCTCCTCTGGGGGAACCTATGGATTCCCAGACCAGCTGAGAAACATAGTCAGCATGTCCTGAATCTTCCCCAGGCCTCCTCCTGGTGGGATGTGCCCAGAACACCTCACCAGAGAGATGTCCAGGAGGCATCTGACCAGATGCTGAGTCACCTCCACTGGCTCCTCTCGACATGAAGGAGCAGCAGCTCTACTCTGACTCCCTCCTGGATATCTGACCTTCTCACCCCATCTCTAAGGGAGAGCCCAGACACCCTAAAGGGAAAACTAATCTTGGCCGCTTGTATCTGTGACCTTGTTCTTTCGGACATGACCCAAACCTCATGACCATAGATGAGGATAGGAAGTTAGATCAACCGGTAAATCAAAAGCTTTGCTTTTTGGCTCAGCTCTCTCTTCACCACGACAGACCGGTACAGACCGACACAGACCGGTACAGATCGGTCCAGCGCCCGCTTCACTGCAGATGCTGCACTAATCCGCCTGTCGATCTCCTGCTCAATTTTTCCCTCATTGGTGAACAAGATCCTGACATACTTGAACTCCTCCACTTGAGGCAGGTCATCCTCCCCGACCTATACTTTTCCGGCTCATTTATTTATGCATTTATTTATATAGCTATAAATTTTTATTTTATTTATTGAGATGATAAAGGAAAGAACCTTGAACACATTGATCAACAGGTTTTGTATGTCATTCAACATTTTCTCTCTCTTGGTTTTCTCATCCAGGATGTCAGACACACACAGACACGCACACACAAATAATACACATGCACAATAAAGTATAGGTGGTAATGTTAGCTAGTTGGTTATAGAACTAGTGTTACCTAACTTTGAAGAAGGCTAATATGTTGATTCGTGACAATAACGCTGTTGCAGCACTCATGATTGACACACACAAACACATTTGTGAGATAAAAATAAAGATAATACTTATATGTAAGAGTTCTTGCTGTGTAAAATAATATTATTCAGGGGTAACACTTAGGTCTCAGAGTGTTTGGTTCACAAAAAATGGTAAATTAAATTAAAAGGTAAATTAAAAATTTGAATTGCATGATATCAGTAACATGTTTCTTGAGGAATACCTGGAATATGAAGTGATGAAAACTCACCAGGTCAAAAGGGACCCACTTACGCATCAGAGGGTTAAAAGACCTGAGGGTAATATGGCTCTTCATCCAGGGTGACATGGTTTGGAAGACTGTTCATGCTTAATAGTAATGATAATAATAATAATAATAATAATAATAATAATAGGGACAAGGGTGCAAAGAAAATGGATGGATGAATAAAACAAATAAATAATCTTTTATTTGAACCTCAAATGACATTTCTCTTGCCTTCCTGCATTTCAGTCTTGTAAGCAATATAGTAGCTGCATGTGAGTGTCTGTGTCTCCATGTCTCTAAAGGCCATCTTCAGTTTTTTTTCTTTATGTTTGCTTGTTTTTTTAAGACTATGTGCCACATTTGCTCATCTGTAGTAAAAATCCAAAAACAGGCTCATCAAACATTGGTTGTTCTATACGAAACAGAGATTATTTTAAAAATAACCAGCAATTAACTAAACCATTATTCTATTTGTAAAAGCACAAACAGAGCATTATTAATGTTTATTTGCCAATAAGAAAACTTTTTTGTTGTTGTTGCTGTTAGTAATGTTTCTGATAATTTAAATGTCCTGTTTTCAGCACAGTGCTGGTTATGTGGACGGACCTTGACCTTTAGAAGAAAAAGCAAGTCAATTGATTTAATATCATTCATAAACAATGCAATCCAAAGTCCTTAAGAGGAAATTAAAATTAAAAGGCAAAAATAAATATCTAAAAAATTTTGGTTTTGCTTACAATTAATGCTCAAAAGCATTGTATAATAAGAAACTAATCACTTATTCACAAATAGACAACAAGTGCAGTAATTCAAGAACTGATGGGATATGATCCATTTTCTTGAGACTCTGGCAGCAGCCAGATGGCAGATATTTTTTTCACAGAGGGATATAAAGACATTAGCAAACATCTAAGTTGCTAAGAATGTTTTTTTAGTTTTTTGTTTTTCCACAGGCTCTGTGGTCTTTACCTCCCTTAACACTGATCTCACAAATTTAAAAGTTGGAAAAGCTATTGACCAGATCAAGGCCAACTTTCACTTTAATTTGCTGAGTTTTTACAGTATCTCAGTAGCACATCTACAGGCGCTAAGCATGCACAGGGCATTGCAAAAGTATACATATATCTTAACTTTTCTTATTTTTTTTAACTATGTGTGCTTTATTTGGATAATATTTAACAAAATAACACAAATTATTATACAATTTGAAGTAAAATGAAAATAACTGTGGTTGATAAATAAAACAATCTGATGTGCATTTGTATTAGCAACCTTTACTCCGACAACCCGTGACAAAAACCACTGCAAGAAATTATTTGCCCCCAAAAGGCTGTGCACAGGAAAAGGAAGTTGTCATGATGCTTTTGCACATTTTATTCACAAGAAAATGTATGCGATAGAAAAATCCCTAATGTCCAAATTTTCAAAACAGAGATAAAACTCTTTTATATAGCAAAAAAGTTCTACTGTGTGAATAGTGTCCTTATAGATTCACAAACTAAGAAGTCTCATATCTATCAGACTTAGCTGGTGTAAAATGTGATATTACCCCTTAAGGAATCACATTACTATAATTCCCTCAATATCTTGTGTCTATTAATTTCCTCTGCCAAATGCATCTCTACTTGCCAGATTTTCCCTTCACAGCTCACTAACATGAATAACAGCTCATTGCATTTCTACATGGCATTTTAAAGTTGTCTATAATAAGCCAGCACTATGACTTCCAAAGCCATAAAAACACACTGCAGGGTTGTTTATACAGAATAAGGAAGGCAGTCTAGATACTGTGTACTGGATGCTGTATGGCATAAAAGAAAGTTGTAATTTTTAAAACTGGTGTTTTATTCTGCCTGAAAATTGTTTCGATGTGACGTGACATGCATCTTACAACGACTAACTTCAATGAACTTTACAGGCATTTGATGTGATAGTTTGGCTCATGTGGGTTATCACCTGGGATGTGGCTAGTGAAATCACATTCATACTCAACTCAACTCTTTGTGTGTTCACTCAAGTTAAGTCTGTGTGAAATGAAAACATGTCTTATGATCTGAAACCTTTATATGCAAAAAAAATAGAAAACCATTTCTCTCAGTACAGTATGTTTGAGGTTGTTCTCTTTTGCATCTTCTAACAGGCTTTCAATTGCCCTGTATTTAGCCTCATGCACCTGGCCAGCTTTCAGCTTGGCTTGGGGTGATGGTAGTAGGAGTTCATCCCATAACTGGTTGGTTGCTGGTTCAAATCCCTATTCCACCTGCCTCTGTTTTTGTGCCCAAGAGATATATGTCACCCGCTTTGCCTCCTGGTAGTGAGCAGAGGGCCTAGTAGTGACACTGGTGCATGGCATTGCTTTTCTTTATCAGACTGTCTGGGAATAGAGGGCAGCTGTGGCTACAATCATATAGTTTACCACATTGTATCATTGAAATGCAGTGTGAAACGCTTTGGGGCCTCTGGATTTGATAAACACTATAAAAGTAGAGACCGTTTGCCATTTACATTTATGCCAAAAAAGCATTATCAAAGCAAGATGTTGCCACCTCAATGTTTCAAAATGCAGGTTGTGTATTCAGACTGAATTGCACTATTTGATTTCTACTATATTGCCTTTTGTATGCAGGTCACTGTCTACCATATTTTGGTCTTATCTCACAGCAGCATTTTCTTTCACCTTTTTGGTGTGTCCCCTACATAGCTTGTGCCAAACTGAACTTCATGTGGCCTTCTTTCAACAGTGACTTTCTTCTTGCCATCCTTCCATGAAGATCAGAATTGAGGGGTGGACAACTACATGCTGTACTTGTGATAATCTTTCCCATCAAGTCTCTACATCCCTCCAGGGCTACTACGGGCCTCCTGGCTACTTCTTCGATTAAATCTCTCCTTGCCCAGCCTGTCTCTTTAAGTGGATCACCATGTCTTTGGAGTTGTGCCCTGTTCTTTCCCTTTTCAGATTAATACTAAGAGTGGTCGTTCAAGTCTTATATAATTATAATTGTTACTTAATATATACTTATAATTGTTACTGGTTACTTATTAGGACATTTCTGAATGAAATTGTCTCTGTAATGGTATTAGAATAAAATGTCATATGCTGGATTTCTTGAATTTATAGTTATAAAATAATAATATAATACACATAACTTTTTTTTTCTTCAGACATCCACTGTTTGTGCTAGACTTTCTTATAGTGTCTCCAGGAAAATACATCGAAGTTGTGGTTGTAATATTTCAAAATTGTGAGAAATTAAACCGGAACAAATTGTTTTACAAGGAACTATTTGTATTGGATTCCATATAACTCAACATAATATTACTCAATTTTTAATTGAGTAGTTCAGACGCAATTAAAAATTAAATGAGCATCATTCTGACCCATGCTGCTAAGACACATGTGGTGAGTGAAGGTAAATTAGGTTAAACCACCTTCATCAAAGTTGCATCGAAAAAACTCTGCTGCCTTGAAAACTAGAGCAGTTTATGTGAGATTGTACCAACAACCTGTCCACACACCACATGGATTTAATGGATCTCATGGATTGTACCTAAAAATGCCTAAATCACCACAATTATATGGTGGGATAAGCATTAAACATTTCCAAAACTAAATGGAGAGTGCTACTACATTTACATATTTAAATTATGTGTTTCTTCACTATTTGTGTTGTTGGAACTCAAGTACTCAGCAATCTGTTAAATTATTAAATATTGATGACCAAACAAAATAAATATTTGGTTTTTGGGCTAGTCTTAGCAAGGACACACTACCTTATACCCCTTATGACACAAATCATAGATCGGCCACCTGGATTTGTTTTACTTTGATTCTGCAGTAAAGTCCATGGGGAAGCATTGTCCTCTGTCGTTGTTTATCATCACAAAAGTTATTAGGGTAGAGATCAGTGACCAGAGATCAACATATAACTACTAAAGCAACCATAAACATACACCCCAAAATACAATGCAATTGCTTAGATCATTGCATAATCAAGTGTTAGCTTGGCCTATTCAAAGTCTATACCAATGGAATGTTTGGTAAGACTTAAATTATTGTTCACACACACACACACACACACACACACACACACACACACACACACACACACACACACACACACACACACACACACACTCGATTCAATCTGATAAGCTTTAGCTTTTTGTTTTTTTCTTTTTACAATAAAAATGCAAAGGCCTTTTGGTCTCTAGATGTGCAAAGCTGGTAGAAACAAACCACAGAAGACTTGTGGCTGTAATTGGAGTGAAGTGTGGTTTGAAAGACACATTGACTGCTGTTGAATACAAATGTACATATTTTTCTTTTTTTTGGCAGGGGGATTTAGTTGAGATATATTTTGAAATCCATAGATAATTCCTCTTATATAAACATAACAAACCACTTGCCAACACCACAAGATGTTTATCTCAGTAGAGAAATTTCACAATGCATGCCTACCAGAAAAGAAAGATTCTGCATAAGACTTATATTAGTAGTGTTAGTGATCAACACTCAATGTTGTGAAATACAAAATACAAACTTAAATTGTTTCACACAATTTGTTTAATTGCAGATCATCCTTTCATAAGATTAAAAGATAATTCTGTTTTTGCCTGCTGTGCATTGTGGAGTCTGATAATCACTCAAAACAGTGTTCAGCAATTATTATGAAAAGTATTTTGTATGGTTTATTTTCTCCTTTTCATTGGAGTCATTTAATTTTGCCAATTATGAAGAAAGACATATTTTTGTTCTGATTTGTTTCTATTTTACTCTTTGAGAAAAGAAAATGTATTTTAATCATAAAATACCCTTGAAAATAATATTAATAAACATATTATAAATACATTTGAATGAAATCATACTGAAAGTGCTGTGAGTAGCATCACATTGATATGACATTCAATTCATTCTAAAGGTTATGTTTCTTAGTAAAGTTTTTTTTTTTTGACCGATGGACTTATTTTTAATTAAGTTGAACTTGAAAGTTAATTAAATAATCAGAAAGTTAAAGTTCACTGTACTCTAACCTAACTGAACGATTTAGGAAACCTGCATGCTGTTTTATCAATGTATTGCAGTTCCTCCTACATTTACAAACTATAAATTCATTCTAGAAAAAACGTATTGCAAAAAGCTTCTGCAACATAGTAATGTTCAAACATCCTTCTTTCGAGCACTGAAAAGTGGATGAAATTATGACATTGTTAAATGTTCCTATTCTAACTGCAAACTCATCTAAAGTTGACAAAAGTGACAGCAGAGTTTTTATGACACTTCCCATTAATTTTTTTTTTACATATTTTCTTTTGAAGACAGGATTGCAGGCGAACTAGTTCAACTGTCTATTCTTCCACTGATGTGCCTTTTGAATAAGTGCACAAAAAGACATTCTTATAGGGAAGATACCTTATTGAAAGCTCCATAATTTGCATTAACATCACCATTACAGAAGTGCAAATTACCTTTGCCAAGGGCATGCCAACCCATGCCATCAGAGTTGCTAGTAGTGTTTTTTTGTTTTTTTCCTGGTAGTAGTCCAAACTGTCTTATTTGTCTTTGCACCAAAACTCACAGCTCCATTACTCCCAAAGAAATATCTGGAATCCTAATTTGATTAATTAAAAGTCAAGTCTCTAATGCTTGATGATCCCAGAGGTTTTCCACCCCAGCGAGTTCAACACATCCTCTGGATAACTTAAAATAGGCTAAGCCTTAAAAAAAAACCCTCTAACATTTGACTGGTGTCTAATTTATTTCACTTGGACATGATATTATGGTTGGTTTGGGATAAATACTCTAACATCTTTCAGTTTTTTTGTCAACTTACCAATCCTTTGAAATTCTGTGAAAATCACTACTCATTTAGCTGATAGTGTCAGTAAATTAGACAGAGAAGCAGAAAAATCTACAGAAAAACACGTATTTTACTAATTACAGTATTGTCCTGCATTGTCTCATGTTTTTTTTCTTCTGAATTCAAACTCCTTACTTGAAATCTGCATCTCTCTGAAATCTAGTAGATTTATTTGATTGTGATTGATCGTATTTTGATTTCTCAGTTTTTGGGTGGAATTGCATCTATTCAAGCTCCAAATATGGGCTTCTCTTTATTTATTCATTTATTCAGGATAAGGAATTGTTAGTGTAGCAAGAAAGTCAAGGAATTAACGTATTCCCCTCCATTCACCATTAGCTTCCCCTGCTTAGCATTGTATTAGCTCTATTAAACCCTTGCTAATGAGGCCTTGAGAGAATGGCCAGAAGGTGATTGTGTCGGTGGATCGATTGCTCCCCACGAGGAGTCAGAACAGGGTTCATCGTGACTCATACTCAGAGCACAGCAGGGGAAAAGAGAGCCTTTATCATCCAGGCTTTATGCTTCCAAAAAGTGATAATTATTCAGTCATTAATTTGTTTCAGCCAATTAATGATCTATGAGTTTTGTTTTCAATTGGAATGTTATAACTAAGCTACTCAAGCTAATGTGTAAACCTCAAGATAGACAGAGCAATCAATCAGAACCTATAGATAGAAGAACTACTCAAGAGCACAGACTTATTACTGATTGCATAGCATTTTAATGTTCAGTTTAATGCATGCATGGTTAAGTGAAGTTATTTTAAGTAGAAAACAAAGAACACATTATTTTCTTTCAACCTAAACTTTGCCTAAAGGAAAAAAAAATAAAAGCAGCTAAAAGAAGAGAAAAAAGAGAAAAAAATATTGTGTGTGTAACACATGCTTTAGAAGATTGTGACTGTGCTCATAAATACTTCATATGTATGGGTTTAAATTTATAGTTTTAAATCAAATCAAACTTCAGACAGAGCGGTGTGCAATGTCATGACTGAGACGTAATGTATACTGTAAGAAAATGAAGAATAAGGTCACTTTGTTCACATTAGTGCAGCAAGCAGGTGGATGAATAATTAATCAGATATTTATAATTCATGGACGTTTAAGACAAATATGCACAATTACCTGTGAAGAGGAGGCAAAGCTCTGTTTTTTCAGATCTATGGGCTTTTCCCCTTGCTTTCTTTTTCTTAGTCTTTATTTCACAAAGCAATCTGTGTATTTCCCCCCGTTGTCTTACACAGTTCGAAATGGAGGCCACCAGTCGAACGTATCATATCTCATAGAGATGACCATCCGTGTATTGATCTATTGATCTATTTTGCTCATTTTCATCAAAGAATGTGTTTGTAGCAGTAAACCAAACACAGCAACCAAACCAACAGTATCTAAAACGCTGCAGTTTTAGATACTGCAATCTTGGAAATAGTATCTCCCACACGTCTGATTAAATATCGTTAAGAAATATCCACATGAAGAAAATACTGAAAATACTAAAATGTAAGATATTAAGTTGTCTTAAACAGTTGAGCAGATAATACAGCAACAAAAGGAAGGTAAAAGTTATTTGTATTTTATTTTTTCCCCCAAATTACAAACACTAATCTCAATGATAGAATTTTGCTCATCTGTGAGTGCAGGCCAGGTGACCTTTGATGCAGATTATAGAACAAGTCAAAGTCACAGTCATGCAAAGATGTAATCCAGAAATTCATCCATCCATTGTCAATATCTGAATATTCTTGCAGGAAGGGCAAGAGGCAGGGCAAACTCCAGACAAGTTCAATAACACAGTTTTCTTTTGGAACGTATTTATGCAGATTTCTAAAAAAAAAAAGTGTCTAACAGCACAGACACTGTCTGTTTATGTCTAAAATGGATCTAAATGTTTCAAATAAAAAACATACAACAAGAACTCTCTGTAAATAAAATCAAATGTGGCCTGAAGAGACTTCTCTGGTTAACACTTTCAAATGTAAGAACACAATCAACATGCCCTGCATTATGTCTTAACTTTAAATCTCAGTATGCATGTCATTTTTGTACATCATAGAAAAGGTTATGCCAGAATAGCAACAATTCACTGTTGACAGGCAGTGATTAGATTAAACAGTCTAACCTTGACCTAACATTTCAGTAGATTACTTAGACCTGGGATAGCTGCCCACCACTGAATGAAATATTCATTGATGCATAAAATTGTTGCATCCCACATCATCTGCAAACTTCAAGTGCCACATGCTGTGATCTAAGAGAAAATCAGTTTCTCTTAATTCTTCATACTATTTTGCCCTAAGATGCCTCTAGACCTTGATAATTTATTCAATCTGATTAATCCTCATCCCTGTGGTCCAAGTGCCAATTGCAGAAATGCGCAGTCAGAAACAACAAATCAGAGCCAGGAGAAATTTGTTAGTGTTGCACAATCATGTATGTGCTGCTCTATGGGCTAAAGAAACAACTTACCATTACAGGAAAATTGTTTAACCGACATCATTGGTGGTCATGCTCATTGTTTAGAGACAATAATCATTATGTATGTAAACTTCTGAATTTTATGAATGTTATAAAAAATCTCCTGAAAATGTTCTTGGTGTGTTTTCTGGCATTTATAAAATAATTTTGGTGATTCTAAATAATGTAAAGCAAGAGAAGTTTGGTTTGAGTTAATGTCAGACAGTGCAAAACATTTTTTTCTATGTATGTTTCTTTTAATGCAGAACATGAAACTTCTAGTTTCAACTGTAGTCTAATGTTTTTCACTGCAGCACCTAAAACAGAAATGATTTTGAAGTGAGATTTGCAATAATGCAAAGATGAAAATGCACATTTTCACAGCAAGCTAATAACAAAAATGTATAAAAGTACAACTGCGGGTCAGTTGTATACTTATTGAATCTTTTGTATAAAACTCTTCAATTTTACACTTTAAAGTCTGTTTTGACATTTCTGAATGTTAGGTCTTTCTCAATGACAAATAGAGCCAAAGCCTTTTGTGGCTCCATAAGGATCCTTGAAAAATATGATAAATTGTTTTGTGTTATGTCGACTTGAGTAAATGTCAGTAGGTTTTGATTACTATCAGTTCTGCTTGAATCAAGAAATGAGGATTGCATAAAATCCTATGGAAACTGACAGGCCCTGAATACATGGTTTTGACAAGCACACAGAATGTATATAATTAAAACGCAACATCACTTCTTCTGCTGCATCAATTTTAATCATGCACTGTTCTCTCAAAGGAATGAGTCATCCAAGAAAAAAAAGTGAATGATCCAGCATTGTATTTTCAAATAAAATAAAAACATAAGCACAAATAAAGCAACTCCTCTACTGTAATAAATTCAAATAATATTTTCCTTTCGCATTAATTCATGGCAGAACCCCAGAACCCTTTACACAGAAAGTAAATAAATTCAATTCAGCTCTAATTGCATAGTAGCCAACTCAATCAATTCCAGTCCAAACCACTCTGGTCCAGTCCAGTCCAATCTAATCCTGCCCAATCCAATCAATCAGTCAATTTCACCAAAGTCATTCCAGAAGTATCTATTTAGCAACTTGTAAAAAAAAGAAGGAAAAGAAAAAAAAGTTACTTAATTCAAGAACAGGGATTGCTATGGGAA
This sequence comes from Micropoecilia bifurca, assembly GCA_903067075.1. Lineage (NCBI taxonomy): Eukaryota > Metazoa > Chordata > Actinopteri > Cyprinodontiformes > Poeciliidae > Micropoecilia > Micropoecilia bifurca. Next base: position 10,829 of record CAEGAF010047809.1, read on the forward strand.
TTTAACAACAATAATACTTGAGGCACAGTTGACCATATTGTGAAATAATCTACACAAATCAATAGTTGCACATATCCAAATCAAGAGAAAATTAAAAAGTAAAAAGGAAGAAAGCATCCATAGAAAGAACCTTTACAATGTAGTAAGTAATATCTAGAGGTTCCCCTTATGAAATGTTTGGTTAGATGCACTTGGTTCCCACATTACACTACTATATGTTGTGCTATAATAGGGCCACAACTAATGAATTTATCTATTTATTTTTGCAAGTTTATACTACAACTACTTTGTTTTTTTTCAAACAGAACATAAATCCACATCAACAAAAGGTGCCTGGATGATTGTTCAGTCTAAATGTCCATTGCAATAGTTGAGCTAAACACATGAAACTCCTAATAGCATATCCATCAATTGTCAAAACCCATTTGTTCCTCTGGGGTCACAGAGAGTGCTAGGCCCCATCACCAGCAGTCACTGGGTGAGACCTAACAGAAAAAAATTACCAGAAATTTCTCACCAAAGAGTTTACCAAAGAAATAATTAAATCTAAAAACAAATCTATTTGCTCACCGAGGTCAAAGATTTTATCTAATATAAATCATTATCTACAGAATGCTGAACTGTGATGACATGAAGAAAAGCTCAAAGTATGTGTTAAGGAGTGAGAGTCAAATGGTCAAGCACAGTCAACTCAAGGTAATAAGCAAAGGACTGAAAAACCTAATAAAGTAAACACATGCACCAGCAGTTATGAAATACTGTTGATTACCAGTGGAGAGATGAGCACAGAATAATTACTTGCTACTTCAGTCTCTGTTATGAGCTTTGCAGATGCCAGAAACCTCAGGGTGTCTGCTGTTTCAGAGATGATAGCTCATCAACGTGACTGACAAGTGGTGAAGTAGAAACTTGATCAAGTGAAGTGGAGGCGTTCAGGACTAACACTTCCTGCCCAAAGGCAAATTCAGTGCCCTCCAGAAGTGTTGGTCTCCTTAGAGAGCACGAGGGAAACAGGCTGTGTGATATCTGGGTGTCCTTTTGCCCTCAATATCTACAATATTTATGTTACATTGTATGTTAACATGACAATATAATGTAACTTATGGTGAAATTCAATTAATTCTAATATTATTTAAATGTTTCCTTTTTTATTAACTCAATTCACTAAGTAAAACACAGATTTTAGATTAAGGAAACTCACTTAGATTTTAAGCCTGTGCAACTTAATTATTTGATTAGTAAAACACAACATTTAAGATAAGGATATTATATCAGAACAATAAGTTATACTTGCTTGGAGGTTGTCATTTTGGAAAGATCCTTAATGTTTGACAAAAAAAGCATCAATGAAACTTAGTTATTCAAAACAAAGTTAATTAAGCAAAAACATACTTCCTTTAACAATTGTTTTAATATTTTAAAAACTGAAAACAGTAATATGTCAGGATTAGAGGTAGCAACATAGGATAAAATCTTTAAAGTCTTTAGTATGTAGACTTCTAACCCCACTGTTAGCTATATTCAACACAACACAACCTGAAAGTGCCTGAGGGAAATGTGACTTAGCAGGCAAAAGCATGGACAAAGACACTGAGATGGTACACTTTGATGAGGTATGATGCCATTTCCAGTAATATTTTACTAGGGTAACACTATTGTTTTGACACATCTGTCAATATTGATGCTCCTGTCTATTGCAAGTTTCAGTAAAAGACAAAAAGACAAATGAAGAAAGAGATTTGGTATTTGACTTGTTTCCTAGCATCATTTCCCAAATGTTCTGGAAGTGGTAGACTGATGCAAACTCAAATTTCATATAATTCCCTTTCCATCTTACCCTACCCATATCTGCACAGTATATCTATATTTAGTGCTATATAAGGAGCTATAGACAATACATTGATGATTCCAAAAGAACCATCTAAGTAAGAGTAATGTGCTACTGTGGTAACAATGAATTTTAACCTAAAAGCATATGTCTGAAAATCTGATATAATGACTAAAAATAAAATTAATTTAAAGAATGGGCAGGGGAAATTATTTGCAGTGTGCAGGTTGGTTTTACTCATCGAGAATGTTTCATAAGGATGTTCAATAAGAACCCATAGGAAAATGTGCTGAAACAAAAAATCTCTGTCAAGCTTCCCATAGGAGATGGACACTCCTGTCCACTGGCAAATAATAGTATTTAGCGGTGAATTAGTGACCTGTATATTTTATCTGACAAGTTTACCAGCCCAGACATGACAGCTAAGGGAGTCACATCTATAAATATGGATCTTAGAAAGCAGAATTTGTTTACAATAATGCCTGTAATAATTAGATTATTTGTAGGATACCTAGAGTGGTGGTGTCCTAACCTGTTATTTGTTTCATGTGAAAGCTTAATCCTTGTTGAATGGAAGCTGAAGTTAAAAGAACACAAGCTAAATCTGGGGACTGTATCCATCTTTTTTTATTACAGACAGTGAATGAAAAGCCTGTGACGAGGTTCTTGAGAAATGAAAGCGTTGAAAACAAATTCACTAATTTCTATTTGTTGCTTTCTTAATGTACCTTGGCATTCCTAGCTCTCTCTTTTATTAGGACTGAATGGTTAGCAAAGTGATCAGCTTGTGTTGTCTTTCCTAAGTTGTTGCGTCTAAATTTGCTCACAACTAAAACATTTTTCATGACATTGAGCTATTGCAAATGCATCACAGCAGCAATGTTATTGTAAACTATTTTTTTTATTTTTACTTTTATTAGTATTTTCTAAATAACTTGTCTTCTGTTAGACGGTACTGCAATGATTAGAAAGAAAATTTGTGTCCATGGACAATATGTCTTGAAGACTTTCCTAAAAATTATTTCTTCTGTTTAATATGCTTGAATTACGTCAAACCTTGAGATCACATTTTAAATTCAAAGCATATTTTTCTCTCATATGTCAGATACATATGATTTGATTGACACATGCAAACACACTAGGAGTAGCAATCTAGGGTTAATTGTTGATCAGGGGAAATTGGCTTTAGATGCGTTTTCCATAATTAACATCATGGTTCAATGAAAGCGTTAACGGATATAACATGACGATTGATGATAATGTTCACCTGTCTGGTGTGATGTGGTGTGGGGCAAGTAAGGCGTAGCAGCAACCTTCCTCAATTTATATGATTGCCAATGTGTTTCAGTACAGGGAGGGGGCTGAATAGAGCAAGACTACATTATCCAAGAGGGAGAGTGTTTTGATCTCAGTATGCAGCTTCACCAGTTTCCAGTGGTCTCTAATAGAAGCAGAGTCACTTGAAAACATTCAGATTGAATAGAAATAGACTGACCTTCAACGTTCTTAGCATTTTGCAAATTGCTTTCCATCCTTTCTAAACATTTGAACGGAATCATCAGAGATGAAAAAGGATATGAGTTGCTGAGACACATCTCCAGCATGTCATTTCTTCCATCAGCTTGACGCTGTGTAACTTCGTCAGGCCTTGACTGATTTCTGTTGACATGCATTTCTTGCCCTGTGTTTATCTAAATCTATTCTAGCCATGGGGCTACTTTCACACTTCCTAAAAAGAATGACAGAAGTGATTAAGTTTAGAATAAAAAATGTGAAAGAGCCATTTTACTAGGACATCAGACTGAGCTGCAAAAATTTGATCTTCCAGTTATTCATCACTATCACCCAGAAAAAAACAGGAAATTGAGCATATATATAACTTGGTACAGTGCAGATACAAAAATGTTTGTTCAAATTAAAACTATGTAAACACACTCAACATATATATGGTCTGAGCTAATATATAAAACAAAATAATGGAAGCAAGAAGAGTGATTTTGTTTCATGTCATTCAAAACATGTACAAGGAAGCTTTACAAAGTCAAGACAAAGCCTTTTTATTTAAATTCAAGATGTAACTCAGGTAGTCTATTGAATTTTTTTTGTTGTTCTTTAAAGAAAGCACTGCTGTAAATGACATGTTGCAACTGTCATTACTGTGACAAGTGTGGGTTTTTTAACCTTTTTTTTTCTTTTATTCCTTCAATCACACTTCATATCCATTTTCTTCAGCCTTTAAGGCACTGTCATCTTGTTATTCAGTCCTCTGCTCTCAGAAAAATTAACTTGCATCCTTAGGAGAATTGTCATCTTGACAAGTTTTATTCTGTCTTTTATAGCTCTGCTGCTTGTTAGACGCACTGTTCTTTGAAACAAATATCCTTTAAACTTCCAGTTAACTTTGTCTTGGCCTTTCTGTTAAAAGTTCAACATGTGCATTTGGAGCATACATAAGTCAAAATCATTATTTTCGAGATTTATTGTGGTGCAAGCAATCTTACTTTGACACACCATATATTTAGAACAGAGGAGGAAATGACAGGCAGCAAAGAAAATAAGGTAATTTCACCTACATTATAGCAAATTGCTTACAAAGAAAGTTATTTCATTTGACCTGAAATAAAGCCAATTACACTAACTTGAACATTTTAATAATCTGCATCTTATATTGAACCACACTGATATTAAAATCAAGCTTTTCTGTACAAGTGAAGATTTTATTAACTGTAAATAAATATAAATTCAGAAGTAATTTGTGTGTTTTATTGTATCATAGACAAGCTTTTTTTGTGGCCTAGGTAGTATTCACTGATCTTGCTGTTAGCATCTGCGGCTATTTTACTTGTCTTAATCAACCATGTGATGAATGAGTAACAAATCTGTAGTGTGAACCGTCTCAAAATTGCAATAATAGGTTTCAATCCTGTAAAGTTGCTCATAGCAACTGGTGGCCAAATTCACGTTACAATGCAAAAACAAGCAAAGATTGTTTTAATCTGATCTTAATTGGTTTAAAGCATGGATGTTCTGATAAATCCATTAGAAGTTAAATGCCCAGATCATAGGTTTTATGAAGAAGAAAATATTATTATATAAAATATCAACAAACCACCACAAACATCAATCAAACAACATATTTTTCATCATTGAGATAAATACCAACAGGGGATCAGGTTTCAGTCGTCGGCCAACTTCAACCAGCTTTATTTGGTCTCACCTGAATACATTTGTTCGTGTATCTCCTTTTCCAATGACAAGGTTGGCCTTTCCTCCTCTATGAAGCCTAGAATAATAAGAGAAAGAAAAAGTCATGCATCAGAACGTCTCATAGATGCTAGATATTCCTCTGACCTTTACAGATGCAACAGGGGAGGCAAGAACCCTGCCTGGAACTTCAAATGCATCATTTTAAGCTTTTGGGAAGTTAAAGATTGCCTATTCACAGATATGAATTGTTGTTGGCTTGTCTTGCTGCTGCTGTTGTTGTTTTTTTTACATGCAGCAACAAAACAGATGCTTTGTATTGTAAAAGTGGCTGAATAAAAAGCATCAGAATGCCATTTTGAAAGGCTGCTGAACATTTCCAGAATCTTTAGTATATACATATAATTTCAGGGACACCATTACTCAAAAAATTAAAACGTATACACAAACGTGTGGCAGAAAGAAATGTGCAAATTTAACAGTGAAATGGAAACTTTCTTTTTGAAGAAACCATTCAAAAGCATCTGTAGGCAGATTACACCATGCAGTTGCTCTAAATGTGAATACTTCAATTTTCACAGTATAGCGGCTTTTACATAACTTGGCCTCTTTTGTTTATTCAGTGGGTGTGATTGCCTACTTGTTTTGTAACTGCAAAAAGTATCACAAATAATATACACACATTTATATATAGAAAATGTAATGCGTTGAAGGCATTATTCTCAAAGTTGTATTATTATGGATCAGCTGTGCTGTTAAACTTTCAGGGGATCTGCATTAGGGCAATTTCTGCCCAGAGAGTTAAGCTTTCGGCGATTATCCCATTAAAGCTGCTGTGAGCAATTAAAATGACCCAAGTACAACAGAAAGGAGTATTCAGGGTTGGCAAAAGAAATCCAAAGAGCTATTATTTATAATATAAATTTCAACAAGACTTACACTGCATTAAAGATTTACAATGCATTATCCATATTTCAGTTTTACTTCTACATGCTAAACACTATGGCAAATGTCCTTGAATTATATCACCACTGAAACGTATGTTTAATATCCTCAGCAGAAATTGCAAATGTGACGGAGGGCCAAACAAGGAAAAGTAAATAAAAATTTCCTGACCAAGAAAACAGTCTCCTTCACTAACATAAATACTGCAGAGTTATTATTCATTTCCAAAACAACTAATAGAACAAAAGAAAACAAAGCTTACTGGAAAATAATATCCCACGTGTATTTGCATTACACCAAATTGTGTTACTGTGTTGTAACAAAGGGCATCAGACACATGACTTGACAGATACATCAACGGGAAGCACCGTTCATGAGAAAAGCTAATGCAGTTCTCTGGTGCTTAATGTGCCGGATGTCATCACAGTTACCAACTCTAATTTGAGTTTAGCAACACATACAGTAAACACTGCTGCAGAGGCCAAAGTTGTTCAAAATGCTTTTGAAGTTCAGGGTTGCACAAAAGCACTTTGCCAGCACCACTTACACCAAGATTGCAAACGATAGAAGCATTATATTTCACAAAGGATCATTGCTTAGACACCATAAATACTTTTGGAGGTCATTCATGAACAGACTTAAGTAATGGATTTGAAACAACTTGAAATCTTGAAACAACTCGTCTGGGAGAGTTCTTCAAAAATTAATGAAGAATCTTTGGTAGCTTATGTGAAAATGTTTGTTTGATACTGCACAGTATAGTTGCAGAAGGGGAAAAAAAGTCGAAAAGGCTTTCAGGCAAACTATGCGGACTAGAGACCCTTACGAGCAAAGGTAATTTGTGTATATGTGTGTGTGTGTGTGTGTGTGTGTGTGTGTGTGTGTGTGTGTGTGTGTGTGTGTGTGTGTGTGTGTGTGTGTGTGTGCATATGAGGGAGGGAAATAACATAATAAACATGCCTCACTTCTTAGTGTAGGTACTACTAGAGGACCCTTCCCAAAACACCTAAAAGACCTGGAGTACCAAATCTGATAAATATGATGGATTAGGACAAACGTCTTAAAATCATAGCTTTAATATAAACCTATGGGTAGCAAAGATCCTTTGTGCAGTTGATATGATGTCTGCGGTCCATCTCATGAGCAGCTCAATATTACAGTTAGATGGTATAAATGCAACATGTTTGACTGTATGAAGGTTTTTTTCACATCCGTTAAACCAAAGGTTAATGCCTCAAGCTGAGTCCTGAACACTAAATGTTTGCTGTGATTACAAATAGACACAGTTTATTTATATAAGTAACTTTTTCCAGGCATGAAGTACAACATATTCATACACAGCCTGACATGTGATTAAAACATAATTCAGATTTGCTTGTTTGTGCACTTTACAAACCATTAAGTAATTGCTCACCTACCTTTTACAAAATGCATCAAATACAATTTAGCATACTTTATATGGAATCTATTAAGATCAGACCATTTGGCTTTAACATCAATTTCTCTGTGGTTTCTTGCAAATAACTTATATGTATGTATGTGTGTTTCATTCAAAATCTTTTTGACCCATCTTCTTAGCTATAATATTGGCACATAAGGCAACAATGTCTCACCAAATATTTCAGGAAATGCCATGAGCTTCACTAGTTGCACCTTTTCTCAGTATGTCAGAGGTTTCTTCATCCTGAGTTACACTCCCATGTGGACGGAGTGATCTTGCCTTATCTTAACAATTACTACAAACTAATTTAGGAATAAACTCATTGAACTTTTTTTAAAACAATGCAATGAAATTATGAATTTAGAAAAAAACTTGAATTAGCAATGATAAAAATGGAAATAATAACGCACATTGCTGATTTTAACACACAACTCTTATTGCTTGTAGTTTTTATTACGTTAAAGTTTTTTTTAATGTAATAAAAAAGTAATAATAATAGACAAGGTATGACAAGGTATATCAAAACATAATAAAAACACTATTAAAAAAAGAACAAAAATTCTAATTAAATAGTAACCAACATGGTTTGCTGACCATAATCCTTAGAGAAGCTGTTTTCTTATGTCATCTGCAGATGTTGTTTCCCCATTTCTATTTTGATTTGTGGAGAGCTCCTTAAATGTGTCCAAAAGATGGTTCCCAGCAAGTGCCTGAGCTGTAGAGAGCTCAATGGAAAAATATATTAGTTGTTTGGTTTAAAAGCAATGTCAAAAACATGTAAAAACAGCATTTATCCACATCTTATTATAAAGTAAAACTGTTATTTTAACAGAGACAACTTATTATTCATGGACGATTTTTTTCCTTCACTCCTCCTACACTCAAGATAAGGTGGCACTGCTGATACTTTTCCCAGGGACATGTTTAAATATATATATAATTTATTTATTCATTTATTTATTTTTCTTACCAGAATTGCATATAAAGTATGATATTTAATTACATTAATTTCACAATAAAAGTAACACACACAAATGAACACATAATACACGTCTAAAAGTAAAATCCTTTTTATTTAATTTTTATTCATTTTTATATTTCAACATATCAAGTTTCTGAGTATAGTTTATATAGTTATATGTAGTCGTATTAGAGTTATTTGTGGTCCTACTGCACATATGGCAGTTTTAACTGTGAGAAATTTCCCATCTCAGTTGACCTAAAAATGGGAAGTAAAACCTATCTTCAAATATTTATTGATACAAAAAATTATTACCTCATTGTGAAAACAGAAAACAATCAAAAATGTTAGGCTTTGAGCTCTTGCTTGTCACATGAGTGACTCACATTCATATAAGCATAGTTTATTAAGTATGTCAAAGTATCCCTTTCTGTATTAATTTATACAGTCACAAGTTGCTGTACAACCAGCTAAGACCAGAGGGTATAATATTAATATGCTGTTAAAATAGTTTTTCAAGGTTGTAAATTCAGTTTAAAATGTTCTACCAACACCCTATTCATATATTAGACAAACAGAAAAATAGATTAGAAAGTGTAAATAATGCAGGGGAGGATGTTCTCCGCTTGATGTTGAGCGAGTGATTCCTGCAACCGTCATAAATAATCCTCAGCTGTCCTGGATGCTATCCAAGTTGACTTCATACAAACAGCACTTCCTGAAACCTTATCCTTTGGCAAACAGCTGGGATAAATCCATCATTTTCTATAGTTTTGTTTTCCAACCCTGCTGCTTTTCTACTTTACCCCCATTAGCCTCTGTTGCACCAAGCATTTATTTTAAGGATTATTTATCAAAGATCTAGGAGAAATACATGCTTGAAAAAAAATAACACAATTTTCCAACTAAGCTGGAGCTGCAACATTTTCTTGTAATGCAAACATTTTGGTGTCATGACACTTCCTTCATTTTTAATTAAATAATTCCTGACAGCAGTGAATTGTGTGTTGTTTTAGCATAAACCAAAGTAAAACCACAACAGTATAACTCAGGTTATAGTGATGACAATGATCCTGTGATGTAACCTCAATTAAGGAAAATAACAGATGATAGTAAAATCATCTGGGCACTGTAAATATGGTTATCAAGTTCTAGCGTATGTTATATAGAGCATTTAAAATTTTTTACATTAACCCTGTGTAACAAACTTGCTCCTCATATGTGCAAGTCTGTGGTATTTTTTTTCTTTTTTAAATCCTTTGGCAGACAACCAGAGTCACTCCAGATTTTTGTGTCAACTTTCAGTTTATATTTAAACAACATATGCACACCAATATAATCTTTACCCTAGCTCCATGTTTATCCATAAGCACACATATAAAACATATAAAGCAAAAATATATTTTTACAAGGAATATGTGGAAATATTGTCACTCTCTACATTAGGATGATTTATATCTATCCTATGGACTACAAGGACTCAAAAATTATATTGAAATGTAGCCTTTCCTTTTTATTTCCTTTTAAACACATTTTTGAAAAAGCAGCACACATTAAGCTGGGTGTAACAGCTGCTGGACAGAAAAAGTGAAACTCGTTATTTAGATTCATTACCGTAGTGCATTTAGACTCTTATAAATAATGTGAGAAACTTCTGAAACACAGTGAGACAGCTAAACAAAACAATAAATGTAATGACAATGTCATAATAATCCTCACATTGGGATATTGCAAAAATACTTTCAGCCTTTAGGACAAACTGCAAGAATATATAGGAGGGTGAAACTTGTAGAAATTAATAAAACAGAGTAGCACATTTCGGGCAGTTCCTTACCACAGGAAGCTCTCCGACAACATTAAAGAACTTTGGAACATGAATAAAGATGTTGAGCTCATAAAAGGTTGACAGATTTAGGCGGTCACTAAAGCAACCTGACGCAATTTGTTGGGTTAATGCTCTTTCAAGAAAACTAATGCATGCTAAATCTTAAGAAGCAACAATTTTTTTCTGGCTTATGGGAAGTAATTAGAGTCTTAAATTACCCTTTAAAGTGTAATTACAGGAACTGCTTCTTTTCACATAAACTTTCTGAAAACCTGTTTTTCACACAAAAACAAACAATTCCAATCATAACTCCCAAAGTAACTTTCTTTAACTATACAAGTGAGAAATGCCATCAGTAAGTTTCTTATTTTTTCTTTCTGAATTTAAGCTGTTGACAAAAAAACAGGCATAATAAAGCTGTTCTTTGAGGACAAACCTTTCTGAGGTTTATCCAGCGCTCTCGTTTGTTGCCAGAGTTTCAGCAGGCTTTCTGCTCATTGACAGTTTTCCTCCAGAGAGCAGGCCAGTATGTATGAGCCACTGCTGAGGGATCAGAGTGTGGCCTGAAATTAACTGGATATTGATTTAGTGCAGAGCAGTCCCCATGACAGCTATTTGAAGGTAGAATGCAGAGATAGTTCAGGAGCATATTGCTCTGAATTCAGACCAGAGACTTGGAGTGTATTCATTTGGCCATATTGAGCCAGGGAATTTTGGCTAGCTAGAAAGCTTCCTGAGGACTTCAAACACAAAAAACGACTGATATCACATTATGTGGTACTCTCTAATCTATGCCATATTTGCACATCACAAAATGCTTTCATGCAAAATTAGTAAGAGCACAAAATAATACATTTCAAAATGTTGTCCAACATACTTAAATCTGTTACATATTATAAGGACAAGGGATTTATGAAAGGTTAGGTTCAAGAGTGTGTTGGTTTAGAGAATTATCATGTAATTATAAGATTTACTGGTTACATATTTTTATTTTACACTAAGTGACTCACTAATATCCAATGACAACAACCGAAGTGTTCACATTTTGATTTTCAGACAAATTGTTATCGTAAGCCTTCCAGACCGAATAGATCAGCAACGATCCAGCCAAATTTGCAGTAATGTAATTACACTACACTTTGCACTTTCTGAGAAATTCCAATGGTTTCTGAACGTTGCGCATTCTAGCCAATATTGGGTTATTACGGTAATTTCTCTCCTGCCATAGCAGGGAGTGAAATTAATCTAAAGGGCACTCTTTTAATAGATAGTAAATTGTGAAAATAACTTGGTATATATTGATGTTATTATTGATAAATGTGCAAATATATTTACTCACAGGACATTTTAAAAACTTTGTACAATTAAAATAAGCAAAAATATCGAGGTGGAGATTTGAAACTGAGGTATTAAAGGGTTAAGCAATGTGATGTCCTATGTCTTATGTACTTTACTTTTAAAACATTTATGGTAACAAATTAAAATATTATTAATTCTTATGTCTGAAGTTGAAACCTGCTTCAAGAATATGGAAACATTAAAGAAAGTAAGAGGACAGCCAAGTACCAACTCAAAAGTTGTAAAAGAGAGTATTGAAATTAATTTTAGCTCATCCTACATGGTTTTATACAGAAATGTATCCAGTGAGAAGGAGGAAGTAATAAAGAATATTGCCTCAGAAGCAGTCACTTGGACTTTGAAGAAACTGACATTTTACCCTTGAATTTAAAAGAGAAAACAGAAACTTGAAGCTAATCTGTTACAAGTTCAGGGTTAATTTGTATGTTTTCTATCAGAAAAAAATGAAACATCGTGACAAAAAAGTTGTTTCAACCTGCTTCTCTCAAAGATTTGCTTTGCATGACATGCAAGAACACCAGCCATTTTGAACTGCATGCAGTGTGTCGAGCACAGTGACAGTTAAATGAAGCAGGGGAAAGTCTTGCTTTTTTACACATCTTCAAACTGTTTTTAGTGACTAATGTGATGTAAGCTGTCAAAATGTAATTTCAATAACAGTGTCTGCAGAAATATTAAAACTTAAAAGACTATTGTTGGTTCCCTCATAACAGAATGGCAATGCTACTGGGCAAAGAGCAAGAAAGTATTTTGATTCAATTGCTGTATTGCTATTTTATTTCCCTCTGTGTCCAAGCTATTTGGCTCGGACACTGAGAAAAAAAACATTCTTCTTTTGCAACTGATTGCTGTGGTTAAAACAGTACAGGAAGACTGATTGATTAAAGCAGTTTAAGTTGATTTAGTGTTGCAATCTGCAGTTCTTATTAGTTTTGTTCTGGCAAAGAACTTATATAAACCAAAAATACCCCACCAGAAAATCTTGGCTTGTGAAACTTCAAGCTTTGTACAACCATAAACTCTAGTCACTTCAATGGTCTGAATGTTGCTAATTTTAGAGTCTTATCATGAACTCTGGGGGAAGCTTTATCTAGTCCCTCTGTGATGTGTTTTTTTGCCTTCCTTAAAGCCAAGAGTTGATCAAACTCCTGTGGGAAGAAATGTTTCAAACAGAAACTACCGTTCTGGTGCAATAGGAAAAGCATCTGACCTCTTCACTTTCACTTTTCCACTTTAGTAAATCTGCATGAGCTCTTTGGAGACTGTAAGAATGTTCATTCTACTCATTATTATGTTATTATGTTAAAAACCTTGAGCTACAAATCCTTTCAGAAAGTGCAAATTTTTTCTTTTGTTTGTCAACAATTTTTTAATGAAAATTTTTACTGATACTGCAAGAATGACTTTCTGCTGCTCCCACAAATTTAGTAGAAATGCCTAATTAATTAATCAATACAATCAAGATCTGTTGGTTATTTTGCAACCAAAAATTTCAAATTTAAACACAGATGCCACTAGCAATGAACATAATATGCGATGAGATTGCTGTTGCATTAGGATGATTAACAGTTGATTTTGTTTACATATTTTACATAGAAGCGCTAATGAGGATATTGCAACTTCATGAGCCACAGAGATGACTCAAGGAAAATCCACCTATTCAGTTTACTATGTTGTGATTTGTGAAATAAAAATGTTCACTTAAGCTCACATACTGCTAAACGTGCTATTTTCATAGGGTAAAATTAGCACCATGTATATCAAAACTGTCTGCAAAATCCTGGTAATTGGGTTGTTGCTGAGTCGGTATCATGGATGAGTTGCGCAGTGACAGCAGCCATTAACTTGTGTACAGAGGGCACCAAGCTGTCTGTGGGCCTCCAGGGAAAAATGTCAGAGCCTTTTAGTGGAAGAAGAGAGCAGTGATGGAGCACCCCACCCTCATGTATCTCCCACTCAATGAGCAGCTAGACCACTTAAAGAATGCCAATGATTGGCAGCCCCAAATCTGCAAATCTACAAACAGCTTATTGCACTCCTGAAATGCTTAAATAATAAATGCCCAGCAAAGGGAATGTTGCCGTGTCTAGCTACTGCGCACGCCATTGACGCTATTAAAAATTCTGTTGTCACTGCTATTATAGCGATTTTATTTTATTTTTTTATGGATCTTTGGTTTCCTCTTTGTGTTGTTGCCCCACTTCAGTTTGTGCCTGTTGTAATGAAGTGGCAAAAAGAACGGCTACGTTTTCACTTACAGTGACAATGCAAAATGCCAAGGATTTAAATGAAAATACATAAATTTCACAACAGTGCGAGGAAGTGAAGGCATTCAAGCTCCTGCATTTTTAATTGCCGTAAAAGTGAAAGTTGCTTGAAACATTTTGTTCCATTTACCCTGTAAAAAGTCCCAGGTGCCAGAGTGTTTCTAGGAATCAGGTATAAGTGTCATGTCACACCACAGATTTGTACAACCTCAGTGTTTTGTAGACGAAGAGACTGGTACCATTCACAATTTTGCAGCAGCAACAGTGTATGGGGAAGGTTTTGTGCTTTGACATTTTCCTTTTATATTTTTTTCTTTGACAAAACTATTACCGTATTTTCTGACATTAGCCAGAATGTGTAGCCACTTCCTAGCGTGCTAATAAGTATGTTAATCTTAAAATGCGTTAAAGAAAGTAATCAGCTGGGATTACTGAAACAGATGAAACTACTTTATATTTTGCAGTATTCATCTGAACAATAATAACAAGTTACATTATGCATGGGGTTTTCCTCTTTTTATCTGGCTGAGGTTTGTGATACTAATATGTGATACTGTCCAAATGCATTGAGCTTGCATTTGGACAATCTGCATTGAATTCTGCTCATAGATGAATTTCTCAATAAGCTGGACAATGGAGGACAATAGTTCTCAATATTAGCATGATGAAGATTGTATGAGCTCAAAATAGTTATAAAAATAAAATAAGTATCCAATAACATACATATAAAATATATTTTTCTTTTTTTGTTTTTCTGTGTCATTACAGTCTCGATGCAGAACCTTTGATGGTGTGACTGATAATTACAAGAAAAAGATATTTTGTAGATTGCTGAAATGCTTACCCTAAAGGAGATTTACAGTACTTTCTTTAACCAGTAATGGTTAAAGAATGGTTAAAGAATGGTTGATAAACAAAATAAGAATTTCTTACTGCAAACAGTGTCTTACTTTTCTGACTCTGGTGGTGCAATAGTCAATTTGCACAGTAAACCGAATTTCAGATGTGATGCAATATTTATGAACAAAAAAAAAAAAAACTCAAGGCCAAGGCCAAAATGCATAAAACTCTGTGTGGTTTGATTGAACCTCAGAGCAAAGGCAAAAATCGACAAATGTAGCTTTTACAGTTCTATAAAGCTGCAGGCATTTATTTACTGTCTAATAAAGTTCAACTCTCATGAATTATTTTGCACATTCACAAGCCAGATTTCAACTCCTGTTTGGGTCATAAAGAGATTCGGATGCTCCTCTACTTTGTGATTTAGATGTTTTTTTTTTTTTTAAAAGAAATAAAAAAAAACTTTGCTGCACAACTAAAGAGGCATACAGCAAACACAAAATGCACAGCACAGTTTCTGCAACTGTATAACTCAGAAGCTTATCAATGGGAATTAAGGAAACATTTGCGTTGTGTTGTAGTCTCAGTGTTATAACCAGTGTTAGTACAGTGATATTCTCTAAAAGCTTTTAAATAGAATCGACCAAAAGGAAAGTTTACAGTGACATCCACAGCTGATTTGTAAGAGATGAATGCTACACCTGTGTAGTGGATGACACAGGCTTGTGTGAAGATGATTACCTATCAGTTCAAAATAAAAACCCAATGCTGACAATCCAAATGATGCATTGTGCAGCTGGAGCTAGAGTTAAAACAAAGACATAAGCATGATTTATTTTCCCAATACCTCCACATTTTAGCTTCAGAAATGCATTTATTGCATTTTTTTCATCAATTTTGTAAGTTATATTTTTTCAGAAACATTTGACAGGAAAACAGTAAAATTTATGAGATTCAGATTTGTAAAAATCATACAAAGCGTTAACACTGGAAATTCCATCTGTATTATGTGCCATATTTTAATGAGGCATTCGCAACAAATAAATAAATGAATAAATAAATTAAAAAATAAATATATAAATAAATAGTGCTGCCTTGTCATATGTTCTTCCAGACAATCTCTTTGAATGCAAAACAGC
The DNA here is from genome assembly GCA_903067075.1 of Micropoecilia bifurca. Classification (NCBI taxonomy): domain Eukaryota; kingdom Metazoa; phylum Chordata; class Actinopteri; order Cyprinodontiformes; family Poeciliidae; genus Micropoecilia; species Micropoecilia bifurca. The sequence continues at coordinate 26,638 of CAEGAF010047809.1, forward strand.
TCCACAGCACACAAAGGTGATTAGTATGCTGGCAATAGCCATACTTTTAAGGTCATTAGAACAGATAAACACATGCAGCACATTTGCAGAATGCTTAATGCCAAATTGTCTGCATTGTCTCAGGGCACAGACAGCTGTGAAATGTTCATCAACAGGCCCAAGTAAGTCTCACATTATTTCCATTTAAATGGCAGCACAAAGAAAACCAAACCACAGTGTTATTCAGAAAAGGGAGCAGGCTTTAGGCTGACAAGATTAGCTTCTTTATCCTCAGCCTCCTACTTTACTCTCTGTGTCATGCTGCCTAAATAAGCCTTTCCTCGAGCTTTTTAGAGAGAAATACTAAACTGTGGATTCTGTTCAGTACACTGGGGCAACTTCAAAGGCAATCTCATACCAACTGCATGACATCAAACAAGTTCAGCCATTTTCATTCATCCCTGTAGAGCGTACATTATCTGAATTTGATCATATGCTTAACCGGTTGTGACTTAATGAGAGCTCAGGTGATCAGGGGTGGCTGACATCATTTTTATTTATTTATTTTTTTCTTGATGTCATACTGTGTAGGTAGAATTGGTGCTGATAATAAAATTATGATGAGTTAATGGTAGTAAGCATGACAAGAAGCCAAAATCCCCTTGAGAAAAAATGTACAACTTAATGAATCTTCTGTTTTCCACTGTCATTTGTCTATGGAATGAGCTTTAAGTATTTGAGGTTAACAAAATGTTAATATTAGTTCCTTTAAAAACAAAAAAACGGTAGTACTAAATGATTACTTTATATCCGAATCTGCCAAGGTTATGTATAATTTGGGCTGTATTAAATAATGCAAACCTTGAAGAAGCCAAAGGAACATCAGCCATTCATAAAAAAATAAAATAACAAAAAAACATCTGCATCTGGGGGAAACATTTTGATTTTTTTAAGAACAATTTGTGCTGTTGGTCAAATTTTTCAAATCCTGATTTAGACATTTTTGAAGGACTATAAACAAGAGTGACAATTTATTAGTCTTTCTTTATAGTCTGCAGGGGAATTTTTGTACAACCTTGTCCACATGTCATGTTTTATTTGGTAAAAAGTTTCCACTTTCCACTTCCAACTAGAGAGCCAAGATCTAAAGTGGTTTGTTTATATTAAGTTCTGGATAAATTGTTTCAACTTGTTTTTTTTAGATTTTTATTTTTTATTTTTTTACTTCGTTTATTTCCTTTTAACTCTTACTCTAGTTTATTTTTAAAGTGGATTTGGCTATGGACAATAGTTTGACCTCAGTCACATGAGGCCAAACTATGATATATACATCATTATAAATACTGCATATTTATATAATGATATATACATTATTTTATACACACAAAATAATCTGATAGGAAAAACAAAGTCATATTTTGTCATTTTCTTTTTGTCTTATCTGGAGATGATCTGATCAACAGAAAAGAAAATGAACTCAGAAAGCAATAATTCTCTCAATCCAATCTCTTTTTTTCACCATTACATTTAAGACGGAAAGTCAATAAGATGCTCTAAAGTGCAGGATCTTTCAAGACATATTAGTAACAGACAGCCAAAATCAAAAATCGCCTGGCGTGTGGTTATCATCATGATTTTATCAATACAGTATCATAAGAGCAAAACACATTTAATCTTTGACTTTTTGAAATGGAAAAGCTATCCTCCCTGTGTAGTGACCTTGTCTGCTATATGGAGAGAGAACTCATAGTTTGAAATTTATTAGATCTCAGTTGCATATGGCCCTATTAAATTGTAATATGTTTCAGCATTATATGATTGGATACTTAAAGCAAAAAAAATGAGGTAATGACAAGATTAATGTGCCAATAAAACTAAATCTACCTACCAAAAAACCACAGAATGATGGGTTAAAGCAACCAGTGTAGCAGCAGAGATTCATATGGGGTTCAGATTGCCATAGGCTGCTCTCTTTTGGGGCATTTAAATTAAAACAAGAACTTTAAATACAAAAATATCACATTGGTGCCATTTAATATTTAGCAAGAGTTTTTTTTCAGTTTGCTTCTGTTGTGTCTGTGAGTTCAAGTCTGTGACCTCAGAGTAAAATGACTCTTTTCACAGACCTACCTCTCGAAGTCTGGCTTTACAAATAACTCCAACTTCTTCATGTCTGTTGGTAAAGACACCATGTCTTTATTCACACCTGTATTAAAGCATATGTCCTTCAACATTTTATTCCAGTAGAGCCACTAATGCTCGCATTGCATAACTCACATCTTGTGCTCATCATCGTCTGGCACCGAAATCTTTATGAAAGGAAAAAATGTTAAAGGGGGGGAACAACTTAAAAGGGGAAATCAAATATTGATTCCTCTTCACATGAGAGCCATGATTCTGGAGAGGATAGACTACAGGCATCAACTCTTAATGAAGTGTCAGGAGAGATGCAGAGATGCCATCTGGTGGTCCAATTTCAGCCAAACTGGTAAGAGAAATGTGTTCTCTCTGCAAGAAGCACAGCTCCTGTGATTCCTGTGATCCTCTCATAATGCTACCATAGGCTGCTCTCTCTTGGTAAAAGCTGGCAAGCTGCTTTAGGGAGTAGGTCATGTCAGATTCAAAAGTTTCTTGTCTTCCAACCGATACGGTGACTCATAAGCCATTAGATAATCTGCATCAGAGAGTAAGATCAGATTGCATTTTTTTAATCAGAAAAGTGATGACAGGGGTGATCTAAAGATATTTTCTAACTACTGGCAGGTTTGTGAATTTTGGCAAAAAATAAAAAGTCATGCAAACCATTAAAATGGCATGTGCATCTTGCAATTTAAGTTGTTTTTCACCTAAAATTCAAAGTAAGACAAAGTAGTTGAATTTCTTTGTTTAGTGCTACAAGAGAATGCCTTGTGTCCTGAGTTTTACCCCAATTGGAGTCTACAAAATGAAAAAGGATTTTGACAAAAGAAATGCAAAAAGCTGCCTTATTGGATTTGACTCAATGCACTGCTTGTACACAAAGAAGAGGGATGTCAGATTCTCTTTCTGGACCTTTTAACCCTTTGACTCAATGACAGACTGTTGGATTGATGGGTGGATAAAGTAAAATAAAGTACTAACTTGTATAACAGCATCCTAAACTTGACTTAAAGTCAGATTTGTAATAACCGTTCCATATCTTGTGGGAACTGTTGAGCTAAAACTTTCCTTAGTTTTGCAAACTGATTCATGGTGCAAAAGCTAATAATGATCTAATTTTGTTGTGCTATTGTGGCGTCACTACATGGAAGTTTGGGTTTTGTGGGATTTTAGTTCCAATAGGTTGCTCAACAACGCCACTCTGGGAATTTCACCCAGAGAATATTACC
>CAEGAF010047826.1:0-21182 GCA_903067075.1 Micropoecilia bifurca
AATAGTGAGATTTGTTGAGAATCAGTGACGTTCAGTTCGGATGAATGAGACCTGGACGTTATGGTCACATTTGAATCGGATATGAGTCACATTCTAAAAGAGTCTGACCTGAGCTGTTCACACTGCCATGAAAAGATCAGATACAGGTCGTCAGGACGTCAAAAAAAGCGGAATTGAATCACTTCGGGCTGCAGTGTGAACGCAGCCCAAGTCTGTATGGACGCGTCGCGGTGTTGACCCTTTACGCGTGACGTCACGCTCTCCAGAACTCCGCCATGACGGCTCCTTTAAAACTAGTCTAAAAGCAGACGTCTGCAACCTAATATCGCCTCTATTTAGTCGATTTCACTTTAAAAATGCTCATAGGATGCTGCGCGGTCAGGCTGGACAAATAGGACAGGATACAAACCAAACTCATAATTTTACTGTATAACTTTTAATGAGGACAGATGCGGCAGATAACAGCCGTTAATCATAACAGCTGTCGGCGTAATCGGGGATTTCCATCGAACACTTCTTACAAAGTAAGTAGATTAATGTTCAGATATTTCATAAGTATAATTAGAAAGATATCAAATGTTGCATTATGGCGAAGGTAGGCGTCTAACTAACCACCTGTAACCATGGAAACACACCCCACCGTCATGTAGCCTAGCAGGTACGGAAGAAATTGTCAGGCGTTTTGTGTTTTGTATGTTTCTATGCTGCTCCGGTGCAAATGGAAATGGTATTTATGACATACTGATATAAATCATGTGGTCTGAATTCAGGAAAAGTTGGTAATTTGATCAACACGTCAGGAGGGAGGAGATATGGTTTCTAACTAGCCGTTTCTCTAAAAGCCCCAACCAGGTGTGCTACGTCAGAGACAAATTAGCTCGACTCAAACAAGAAGAAGCCACGAATAAACTGGTAAAAACAACTTTGGAAAACAATTTCCAAAGTTGTTCAGAACTCCTGACCCTCATTTCCAGCGTCCATCATGGCGCCTGGACTGGTTAATATAGCAGGTCATCAAACTGGACTCAACAGCGCTGACAGCGACCATCGTCAGCGCACAGCTAGCTTGTGAGACTCAAAAAACTCACAAACCCTCTGAATTATCTGGTAAATTCAAACGACGGCGACATTCTGTTGATTTCAGTAAATAAAACCGACACACTCAATATTTTATCCGCAGTTCTTCAAAGTAACTGGGAAAGAAAAAAGAAAGAAGATCCTCCCAGCTAACTCACGTTGTACCGTTAACAGCCGTCGCCGTTCAATAATAAATGAACACAAAATTTTCATCAAAAAAATCTGAGCCTCTGTTATGATTACAGACACTTTCACTGCAAAATGTTTTGGTGCCACTCTGAATTTCATCCATAGTACGAAGAGACCAGCATCGGAAAACGGTGGCTCATCCCAGCCTGCATTTAGAGCGATTCTGATTCTAGGTCAGTGGTTCTTAACCTTCTTTTAAAGTACCAAACCCACCAGTTGCATATGCGCATTCACCGAACCCTTCTTATTACAACCCCCCCAACACACAAAATACTTTGCTCTGATTTAGTAATGTAATTATATTAGCTGTGTTACCACCCCAGGCCACTAGAGGCAGTACCAACCCCGAAAAGATGCAACTAAGGAGCAGATTTAGACTATAGAATTTGGTAAAAACTGAGTTTTGCTGAAGTGATTAAAGACACAAGTTCAAATCCATGCAGAGAGTGAAGCTCCTTCAATCAGGCTCCTCCTCCTCAGCTCTGATTGGCTAAGCAATGTAACTGATCCTCTGCAGCAAGTGATGGCAAAGCTGGGCGTCATCACGACTTTACACAAGTGTGTCTTTACCTCAGAGGCTCCGCCGAACCCCTGGGACCGACTCACCGAACCCCTGGGGTTCCACCGACCCCAGGTTAAGAACCTCTGGTTTAGAGCAAAACGTGAAGCACGAAACGCGATCAGTACGCCTGTTTTTTCTCCCACCCATTTGCTTGTCTTTGTGAAACTACTTTTCCCAGAGTTTGTGTGGAGGCTTGCCTGATCGATGCTTTGGCACCAGAACCCCGTTTCAACAACCTCATTATCCTCAACTGTGCAGCGCTATTACTAGAAGCTGCCATAATAATATCAATCACATGTTATTGTGTAATAGTGCATAATGAACAAGTGCTTAATCCTTCATTTGATCCGAACCTGACTTCATCTATTCAGCGCCCGGTTAAAATCACAGGCTCTGTTGTATTGGAAGTGACAGCAGTGTGTGGTGAAACAGGCAGCAGCTGATTACAGTATTTAGTTGTGACAACAGTTTTGTAACAGGCCATCAGCTTGATTTGTACGGACTTAACACTCCATAAGCTCCAGCGTTTAAGGATCGATGGGCCGTCGCCTTACAGGACAGGACACAAAAAACATCACATTATAACAAAATGGCTCTTTTTAAGCTAGTTTTTTTTTTTTTAATTATCGCATCTAATTACTTATTCTGTGGATATCAGACACCATATTTTCTGGTTTATTTATTATTCTATAATGATTTTAGTATTCCAACCAATGAACCCAATAAGATCCGTTAGCATTGTTAGCCTATAAGGAGTAAAACTACAGAAACATCTGTGTTAAAGGTGACCTTTTATGCTTTCTTGAACTGGTCAGGATCAGTTTCTGGCCTATATAAAATCATCCTTAGATAGTGACATTTTAATCTGTTCGGTTCTGCCTGCTTTCAAAATGAGATGTTTCAGAGGTTCTTGTCACTCTAAATCCAAATTATCTGCTGCTGGCTATGCACCCCCAACTCCACCTTTACACTCATAAGTGACAGTAGCTGCAAACAGATGCACAATTTTACAACCGTGGATCTTTGAAAAGCAGAAGTAGAGCCTCCTGCACAGCCAACAAGAACGTAGCAAATGATTTCAGGATGGTAAGTCAACAACAAAACACTCTTTTTTCAGCAGCCATTGTACAGAGCACATAACAGTAAAACCAGCTGACTAAACTGCTGGAACTCAGCTTTGGTTGCTAGGTGATGAGCCCGGCTTTGCTGTGGTTGCTAGGTAACGGGCAGTGAATTCTAATGTGGAAGGTTTTCAAAATGGATACTTTTCCAAACAAACAAAACAAAACATTAATTTTAGACAAAGAAAATTAGCTTTGAAATGGGTTTTTAGAAACCCAAATGAAAGTATAAAAATAAGCAAAATATTAATTTTACAACCAAAATCTGTATTTTGTATATATTTTTGGTAAAATCTACTTATAAAAAAATGATAGCAGTAAATGTTAAATAAAAGTAATTATAAACACAATGAAAAATATTTTATCATATCTTATTACAGTATAAAATATTTTTATTTAAACAAAGAAATTTTATATAAATGTAAAACATAAAAACAACATTTAAAACCAATTTGAGTCATTACATGACATTAATATCAAACTGATTCTAATTTTGAGCATGAAATTTGTTTAAATTAGATTTATTATTAGAATCAGCAGGTATAGTTATGATTAAAGCCGCCGCTGTTAAATTAACATCAGTTCCACCGTTAATAAGTGACATATGAAGCTACAGATCACACACCTGCACCTTCCTGGCCTTTGTAACCCCACGTTCGCTACGTTACACCAAGAGGCTCCTGTTTTAGTGATCCAATAATAAATGATACATGGTTCTGTGTGAATCAGAACCAGACTTATTTCTGTGTGTCTGGCCCTTTAACGCCGAGCCACAGCAGCTTACCACTGCTTAACCAACTGCTCTGCCCATTATTATCTCATTACCCGCTTCCTCCTGATGACGAATCCAAGGTGCTGCTTAGTATTAATTAAATGTGAATGGCACACTTTAATTCCATTAATGCTTCATTTGGAGGGAAGATATTCTCAATATATGAAACAATAAGGCGTTTCTTAAGGTTAGCCGTATAAACACAGCCGATTAGCCTTGACCCCTGCGCCGCTCCTAGCAGGAGGTGAAGAGGGAACAAAATGTCCTCGCTTTCCAAAAAAAAACCAACATCCTCAAGTTCAATGTTTGAGATTCCTTCCTGCTCTTAAAGGGGCTGGAGAGCAAAGAGCACAAACCTCTGTTCGCCTGCGCCGTTAATCAGGCGCTGTGAAAGGCAGATTGCTCAAAAATGACCTTGCACACAAAAGCTGCCACTATTAAAGTGCAAGAAGGAATTCACCAAAGGCGGGTCTGGGTAAACATTCCTGCTGCTCTAAAACCTCGCCAGTCCCCTCACTGTGTGTGTGTGTGTTGCCTTATCGTGTGTGTGTGTGTGTGTGTGTGTGTGTGTGTGTGTGTGTGTGTGTGTGTGTGTGTGTGTGTGTGTGTGTGTGTGTGTACTCCAAACAAACTCCTAGCCATGCATGAGCCCACATGGGTCCTCGCACACTTGCACCAAGGAGGTCAGGTAGCTCTCATAACAAAAGTAACTCACGCAGCCGCAGGCTTAGGCAGCACAAAGGGAGACTTACGTAAAATTTTGGGTAGAGGTTGGGACACCGTGTACAAAGTTTAAGGAAACAGAGGAGTCTGCCGCAGGTGGCAGGAAACGGAGGCAGGGAGAGAACGGAGCTCACCTGGACAACTAGGAGGTTTCATCTGACAGGAGGTCAGAGAGGAAATCAACTTTATTAAAAACAGACGTCTACCTATAGAACAAAACAATCCAGATATAACAGCAGTTAGTGATGTAGTCAGAAAATTTACTTATTAATTCAGCTTTTAGTTTTTAACACTAATTGTACATTTCAGGCTTTTACTGATTTTTTTGGTTAGGATTTTTATTTTTAAGGAACAAAAATGAGAGGAAAAATTTTATGTAGGTTTCATATGTATTGGTTTTGAACAAAGATAAAGAAATTAAAATGCTGTCCCCATTTATGTCAAAAAGCAAAAATGATTTGGCCAAGGAGGAGAACATTTATACTAATACATTTTTAATTTCTAGACTAATCTCAAATTTAGCATACACTCTGGAATGTCATTTTAAATAGGGATAAATGTCCATGATTAAAGTTATACATTTAAAAAATTAAAACTAGAATATTCTCCAACATGCTAAAGGTTTGAAGAAATTTGTAAGAAAGACACTAAAAAGATTTTCTGCTCACACTTTGGAAAATAAAATAATCTAATCTAGCCTTTTAATCTCAAAGCTTTTGGGTTTTTTTTCTCACATTTCTAACTTTACAATGTCAGAAAATATCCTTAATAGTGTAAATTTTTGCCGTTAACCATGGAAAATTATATGTTTTTCTTAAAAGTTTACAACTTCTCTACACCAGAGAATATCCAGGTTTTCTATACAAATGTGTGAATTTGAGTTTTTAGGTGAAAACCTGCTCCTCTGTCTTAGGGTTGGTCCGTTTCTAGTTTATGATGCAGAATATTATCTCTTTCTACTTCAAAACAAGTTGACATCAGCAGGTTAACAGTCAGGCTGCTCATGTAGTCAACAGACATTTGATAACTGTAGTTTTAACACTGGTGAGCCTGACGATGGCTCTGCTTTATTTCAACACCATGAATGTCTGTTTTACAGGAGCAGAAATATTTAAAACTGTAAAATTTATCTTGCAAGAGAAAAGATTCGCAGTCGTTCTTCATCCAGTTAATCCCAACAATCGAGACAGGAAGGGCGCACTGTAAAACATCTGAGCCGCATTTAGTTGTGTCTACTACTATTTAAGTCAAATAAATGTACCCAGTTTTAGATTTAAATGTGAGTTTGTGAAAGATAAACTTACAGCAGTAAGTTGTGTTAACTTCTTATTAATTTAGTCAAACCTCCAAGAGTTGAATAAACTGGAGTTTTTAGGTTAGCACTTAAAGAACTGAAAGAAGAATAAGACAAGAGTGGGAACTATTTCCCAGAATGCTTAGCGGCATGTTTCTGTATCCTGAGATGGAAGTGAGTTACAATGATCTGACTCTGGTGTTTTATTAAGAAAAATGTTTATTTTAAAGTTTGAGGATAAAGTCCTGATCACACTAAATGTTTTTAGCTGAATTCATTGTGATGTTAAATAAAATTCATTATCAGATCAGAAATTTTGTTCATGCAATTTGAAGCAAGAATTTAAATTATTCTTATATAAGTAGATATTTTAACTTGAAATGAAAGTGAAACAAAAGAGAAATGTGACCTTTAACCAGGTGAGGACAGTTTTTTTCTTGTATATTGTGAAATAAAGTTGATATAAATAAATATATCAACTTTATGAACTTTAATGAGTGAAAACCAAAACAAATTTCTTGTGACTTAAATTACATTTTCCAGGCAGCAAATGGACTTTAATTGTCAAGTTAAAAATGTTTTACCGTGCGACGCTGAGCTGAACTCAAAAAGCTTCAATCGCTGCTGCGTTTCCTCTGACGTCTCATTAAAACGCCTTCAAATAGAAGGAAAGATATAAAACTGCATCGACTTTGAAACTTTAGCTTATTAAAACTTTGCCCACCTTGATGCCAAAAACCGGCCGATCGCCGGAACCAGCGAGTAAAATAAATCCCTTAAAGCAGAACAACAGTGGAACAAATGTCTCCGTCATAAATCTGCTTCACCACAGGTTTCAAGCTGTGTCAATCAAAAGTCTTAAGCAACAGATAAAGTTTCATGGATCTCCTAATTTCCAAATCTCCCTTTTTAAATCAGATCTGCTGCAGATGAAGTTAATGTGAACGTGTGGGCCGTTTTATCTAATTGCTCCAAGAGAGCCCAGCCCTGCATGCAGGCCAGAACAACATCACATCTTCTTATAGCATAAAGATTTCTGCTAAAGATGGTCTCACACAATAATTAGCCTCTAAGCTTATGTTTACAGATCCATGCAAATGGTCTCGGGGGAGGAAAATAACAAAGCCCCGGCTTTATTTTGGGGATTAAAAGGGAAAAAAAAACAAAAGCTCCCTGCCAGAAGGCTGTTTTTAGGAAGTCAGCTGCCTTCCAGTTATCTCAGAAATACTTTAAAGTCGTCATGCGTTCTTAGCAGCCAGAAAAACAAGATGAAAGAGTTGCAGCACATTCAGACGTGGCGGATGAAACGGAGCGATGGATGTTTGCGTCCTGCTGGCGGTTCAGATGGATCTGTTAGCATGTTTGAGCGCGACGCGGGACGCTGCAGCCGACGCAGGCCGCACGCTCGCTGCACGGCGCGCGCACACACACACACACCAACACACACACACACCAACACACACACCTTCTGTCGACGTTCGCCGGCTGCCAGTGGTGCTCTTACCCAGATTGCAATCAACACCCAGCACCCACCCCCGAAGAGAGCAGTCTGTCTGGTTTTGGGCTGGCACGGATCGGCCCCCTGATCGTGTGTGTGTGTGTGTGTGTGTGTGTGTGTGTGTGTGTGTGTGTGTGTGTGTGTGTGTGTGTGTGTGTGTGTGTGTGTACACATATGTAATGAAGAGGTGCATGTAGAGATTGATAGTGTTGGCATCCGGTGTGGTCAAACGGGCGCACCGCTCACACCCGCTCCAGATAAATGTGCCATGTTTTGTTTTTCTTCTCAGAAAGCCCCTGAAAAGAATTAGCAAGATGAGAAAGTAGCTGGCAGCTCTCTGGGGGCGTCCATCTGTCCATTACTGAAATAAAAGCTGTCTGCTCAGAGAGGGCGGCGTGATGGAGGGATTTTGTCGACTCGATAAGACGAGGATTGGACGCCGAGCGCAGCGGGTAATCGAGGGACCGTCGACAGACACACGGCAGATAATCGGAAACAAATCGGAAGGATCCGTTCATTTGCTGACCTTCAGGACCAGGATGGATAATCTTGCACATTAGACCTCAGCCACAATTAGAGGAGGCATTTGCTTTCATTACGGCCCACGCTGTCCTTTCAACCTGCAAAATTAGCCTGAATTCCCTCCAACTAATTCACTAATCAGTAAACAGAAGGAAATTAACTGGAAGCTCAGAGCACCGGCGCAGTAACGGCATGACAGTGATGAGCACTTACAGCTGGCTGAGACCTGTGACCTACAAACCTGGAACCGCTGCAGAAACATGATTAGTTTTCAATATTTTACAGTAATAACTGGAGCTGCAGTGGCTGAAGCAGCTGACAGCTTGCGGTTCTTATATGGAATATGGCAGGATGAAGAAAATAAAAGAAATTTAAACGAAAACGTTTAGCATGGCTGAAAAAACACAAAGTATTTTTGGTTTATCAGGTGTGAAAACAAATTTGGGGGGCCAGTCCACATTTTCTGAGTGAGAACCGAATCTTTAGAGGAACTGATTCTCATCTGCTTCACAGTCACAATGCACTGCAAAAACACAAAATCTGACCAAGTATTTTGGTTTAGTTTCCAGTTCTAATGTTTTAGTACACTTGAAATAAGGCAAAATTTACTTACAAATTGCTTTTCTGCAAGATGTATGAGCTTGTTTTAAATCAATAATTCATCAATATTAATGAAAAAGTTGTAATTCCATTAGAAGATTATTTTAACAAGATGTTTTAAAGACATAATCCACCAGTGGAACTAGCACTTTCTTATCAGTATTAAAAATTAATTACTTAACCTCATAAAACATACTTGTAAGTTAGTTTCAACTTATTTCAAGTGTACTAAGACATTTGCAGTAGAAACTAAAGTAAAAATACTTGGTATGATTTTGTGTTATTGCAGTGAAGTGTTTGCTGATGTGTTTGCTGACTGTGAAGCTGATGAGATTCAGCTCCTCTGAGGACTGGAGGAATTTAAATTTGTCTGTTAGTCCAGTAGACTCGGTTCGATTTGGGACCAACATTTGTTACATTTTCAGTTGGTGCGGTTTGCTTTCACACTGCACTGTGTTAAATGGACCAAACTCCTTGAAAAACCAGTGGCTTCGGATTTTCGCAGCTGTAGAGTTTTTCTTTTGTTTATGGTAAAAATAATAAAAAAAATAAATAAAACATGAGGAGTTTCTCCCTCTAACACTTGGGCATTTGTTTTGGTTGCATTTACCCAGAATGCCTAGCGCTGTAGTCCACTTCCTGTTTTTGGAGCGGTCTCCAGTCCGCTTCGCGTTCACATGGACATTCAAACTGCTCCAGAGTTCATTTCAACCAAACCGAGACAAAGGTTTGTTGGAAACTAGACGTGTTCGGATTTATCAATGCCGATTTCCTTAATTTTGGGAGATCGACCGATTGACCTGCTGAGAGACGACTGACCAGAAAACTGCAACCAGAATTTGATATGTAATCAGAGATCAATTGTGTATTCAACATCCTGAAACCAACTGGACTCTCTAGGCAAACAATTGGAGTTTGATTAAAGCGGACTAAACAAAGCTGGTGTGAATGAACCAAAGCACCGAAGTTTCTTGTTAATGAGTGATGAAGGATGGAATATGATATGAACACACACATCTACAAGAAAGCTCTCCATTTATCAATCCATTTATCAATCCATTTATCAATCCATTTATCAATCCATCTGCGTTCTGAGCTTCACCTCCAGTCAAGAGAAACGGATTGTGACCTAAAAACGAGATTTGAAAAGTTTCCTCCAGAAGGTGGATGGATGAGGAGCAGCATCAACTCTGGGAAGATTAAAGTCTCTGCATCGTTGATGGAAGGAAAAGCAACATCGAATGGCGCTTAAACAATTTAATACAAATTAATTTATTGCTATTAGCCCATTTTCCTAGTTACATTTACTCAGTTCCATTTACGTGAGCAACTTTTTTTTAAAAATTGTACTTCTAAGAGTATTTTTACTATGCTGTACTTTCTAATTTTATTTCAGTAATTATATTAAGTATCTCTACTGTTACCTCAGTAAAATGTCTGGATTTTCTACCTGCTGAATGAAAAAGAAACATGTTTTAACCAAAAATCCACCAGACAGACTCACACCTGCAGTTTTCGTTCAAGTTTTATGAGTTTATTAGTGAAATAAACTGATATGGAAACATTTTTCTCTTGCCTGATTTTGTTAGTTTTTTGTGACTCATATAAATTATTGTACTTAAAATTCCAAAGTTTTAACTTCATATTTTGGTCTGTCAGCGAATAAGCGATTAATAACTTGGTCAGTCACTCATTACTTGAATAGACTTTTTACCAAATACTTTTTAATCTAACTTCAGTAATTTCTTGGCTACTTTTTACTTTTATTTGAGTGAAAACATGTTGAGGTAATGCTACTTTTACTGGAGTACATTTTCTCTGCTAAGAACAAGCATATTTTCTGCAGCATGTACTTTGATAAAGTTTTTCGAGTTAAAAAAAATCCCATAAAGATTACAGACATAGACTTTGATGCATAAAAGCTGAATAACCTGCTAGCACAACTTTTCTTTCTTATCTTCCTTTGAAAGCAGAAGTTCAAGTCAAAACTCTGCATTGACAGGCCAGGCTTCAAAGGAAACCAGAAATCATTACGAGCCAGAAAAATCTGGATCGTTGCGTCTCTTTCTGCAGCATAACGAGCCGATATCAGCTGGTTAACTAGCTACGCTGCAGCCGTTCTGCGCTTCGTTTGTAGCCTGGCAACCATAGATTTAAATTAATGTTACACCTTAATAGTGATGGTGTGGCGCTTAATGACTGTTTGGGTGTTTCACAAACAGAGCAAGAGAAAATTGTAGTAGCTTATTGGCCTCTCAGGGTAACAAAACGTTATTGCAATAAATTATTTTATTGTTGTTTAGAAACTATTTTAAAGTAATAATGCAAGAACACATTCTCTGAAAGATCAATAAACTTAAATGTGAACATTTAAAACTTTAACTGGAAGACATTTTAAATATAGAAAATAAACAAAAACAACAAATAAAATTCATTTGTTGCAGAAAAATAGAGCTAGTAGAGACCAAAAATGTCAAACTTTTATCATCCACTTTTTGGTAGAAACAGAGACAAATGATAAATTATCTCAACTTATTTAAACACACTTTTTTAAGTATACATATCAAAATATCACATAAATTGCTTAATTTTTAATTTTATTTGTGTATTAAATTTCTTAATCTGAATTTTGCATCACAAACAAACAAAGATAGTTTGACAATAAATAAAAAATCCTGGAAATTGTTGAGCTTGTTTTAATTTGTCATGCATTTAATTGATTTATTAAATGATTACAACAGACCTACAGTAGCTTTATTTCATCCAGCTGGTCAGCAGTGTGCAGCAGTAGCTGCTCTAGCTGGAGTTGGGTATCGTTTATCATTTATCGTGATAAATTCATCATTAAAAAACCTGTGTATTGTTGTGATAGATTGTTTTTACAATCAAACATCCAGACATTTTAAAACATGATGAAATGGAGCTTAGAGATACAAATTACACTTTTGAAGAAGCGAATTACAAATGCATTTGTTTTTCAAGAGCAGTATTATTTGTGTTTGTGAGGCTAATAATAATAATAATAATAATAATAATAATAATAATAATAATAATAATAATAATAATAATAATAATTGCTGCCCAATGCAATCACAGTAAGTTACCTACAAAAGAAGTAATAAATTGTTATCTTTAGACCTGAAACAATAACTAATTGACAATAAATTGTTCCAGAATTTATTGTGATAAATGATAATATTGTAATTTTGAGACCATTTTCAAGTAATATATTAGCAATAATGGCATAGTAATGCAAGAACATGTTCTTAAATATCAATATATTTGAATTCTAATGAACATTTAAACACTGGAACTGGAAGACATTTTAATTATCCAAAATAAATAAACAGAAACAACAAATCAAATAAATTACAAGTTTCTACTATGCTTCAAAAACAGGTTTAGTTGAGACCAAAGCACCAAAATAAATACTTTTGTCGGCCAGTGTTTGGTAAAAACAGAGAGGAAAGAGAAAAACAATAAACCAAGCAAATGAAAATGATTGAGTTTCTTCTAATTTATCATACAATTATTTGATTTGTCACTTTTATTGTTAAAACGTGTAGATAAAGCTTTTAAATCCACATCACCCACCTCTAAATCCATCACCTTTAAAACCTTGAAACCAGAAGCCTAAAACAACCATCCATCCATTTTTTCCTTAAAATCCTGCAGTCAAAATTCCAACCCATGACTAATAACATCCAGACATAATAAGTCTCTTTCTTTTCAGGCTTTAATCAGCAGCAGCCCAAACTGTTGCTGCTGTCAGGATCTCGACCCAAGGCGGTCGTAGTATGTTTGGTGAAGTGCGGCGAGTAAAAATCCAATCTGCCACTCACACCTCTCCTTCACAGCCCGTCTCTCTCCAGCTCCGCCACAACCTGGCAGCAATCAAATTAGCTACACTCTCTTACCCAGAATATGTGGCACAGGAATGAGCAGTCTGACTATAATTGCTACCAACTAATAATGTTAACCTTTCTGTGGTATATGGGCCCGACTTTATTATCGGTGCAGCGACGAGACTCCATGTGTCGACAAGCTGCAATCTCACACACCACCACTCTTAATAACAAGGCTCCCAGTAAACGCACACCTGCACAAATGTGCCCTGGTGCCACGGGTGTCCATTTACGTCGCTGCATTTCTCTAACATGCATGTTCGGTAATTAAACCCAGCGTTTGTAGGCATGGAAACGGGCATAAATTGCGAATATAAGGAGAAGCAAGAGATGTACGCTTTGTGGTATATACACAAGAATATCAACAGCAAAAAAGAGATGGAAAAATAAACGTTTACAGTCACATGTGCTATAAAAACAGGCTTTTATATGTCAGACATTATTAAGGTTTTATAGCAAAACATCATTTACTTGTGTGTTGACCAGCAGATAACAGTAAAGCTGAGATGTTTAAAATTGTTGTGATGTGAATAAATGTAGACAACAAAAGTTCTTAACCATCATCAAGATTTGTGGTGAAAAATGTTTCTGTGTTGAAGCAAAAATTTAAGTTTTAATCCAGTTTTTATTTAATTACAATGCGAACACTGAACTCAACAGTCTTACTTTAATAATAAAACAAAAGAACATTTTTGGTTTCTTTTAGACTTTGGTGGACAAATCAGATGACCAAACTTATCTTATTTAAATTATATATATATGTATGTGGTTTATTTGTTCATAAGGTTGTATAACATCCACCTACAAATATTAGTGGAATTAAAAATAATGGTTTATCCATTTGTTTTATCAATGAGCTGTTTATTTTTCCTTTTTTATAGCCTAAAAGCATTTATTTATATCTATTTATATTTATTGCGTTTATTTATACTGTAGCCTTGTTAGTATTTCAGGAATTACAGGAATTTGCTAATATTTAAATTGATGTGTATAAATAATAATCCTCATGCTGAAAATCATTTGACTGAATTAAAAACAACGAGGTTCTGGTAAAGTAGACAATTTTCTTTTCTTGTGAATCAGTGAGCTCCGTTACAACAATGCTGCAGATTAAAATGGATTCCCTGAGTTTTATAGTGGCTAAAAAAATAAATAAATCATTAATCCAGCCTAAAGAATCACTTTTAGCCTTTTGATCTTCTATTTACCATCGATTTTTGTAGGAAAGTAAACAAGGAAAAGTTGGATCTTAAATCAAAACGTTGACCAGAACCTGCTTTACGTGGTAATCTAAAAAACTCTGACTTTCAGCTCAACAGGCCTGGATTAGCCATTAATCTCACTACCTCAGATTAGCTCCCAAACAAACAAACAAACAAACATCCTGTCGGGCTTCAATCCCACCACCGTTACCTGCTGCAGCCGCCGAAGCTCTCGGCCTCAACGGCTGACAAACCGGGAGAGTCAGCAGTCAGAGTCCTGAGCTTCACAGCGATTACAGGCGGAGCGTCCAGTTTGTTACTGGGCTCTGTGGTGCTGGGACACCCTGTGGTACCAGGTCTGAAGCCACCAGGATTACAGCTGCACAATAGCTTATCTTACAGCGTAATCGTCATATCGGAGCTCCAGGTAACCGGAGAGGATGTCATGAGCCGTAGCTTCACCACACCGGATGATGGGCTGAAGCACATTTTTTACCCCGTTTCTCTTGCACTGGTTGCATGATCCACCCCGTTTTGCCATCAAGTGCGAGTGGAAACCCTTCAAACTGAGCAGGACATTTTTTAATAGGGACAAAGTCACCTTAGCTCCTGTTAACACAAATCCAGACCCACTAAATAATTTAAACAGCACTAATCACAGCAAACGAACGGAGGAAGGCAGTGCAAAGCTGAATATATACATATATACATACATAAATATATATATATGTAGCTCTGGAAGAAATTACGAGACCACTTGAAATGATCAGTTTCTCTATATATGTTTGAGTGAAATGAACATTGTTTTTTTATTCTATGAACTTCTGATAACATGTCTCTGAAAATCAAAGCAAACATTCAGTATTTATTTGGTCAAAATAACAAAAGAAAAAATGCAAATAATGCAAAGAGAACAGGTTCATATTCATTTATAGACAACAACACTAATGTTTTAACTCAGGAAGAGTTCAGGAATCAGGTGTTGGTGGAAAAACAGGAGTTTTCAACGCGGTTCAGCCCAGTGGCTCCTCGGTTTGTATAAAGCTGTACATGTTTCTATATGTGTGTGTGGAAAAATTTCACATCCTTTTGCATGAGAAAGAAAAAAAAGAAAGAAAGAAAAAAATATCCAACATGAAATTACACTTTAGAGGCCATAAGACAAATAATGAAAATAAAAGCACGAGATAAGATTTTTCAATGTTTTCCAACAGACGACTGAGGGAAATAAAAACAGCTTTGATAGATTTAGAAGCTTTACATTCAACACGAAAACATACTAAGTTACTGCTAAACTCCAAACATGGTGACATCTAAACACATTAGGAGACTCCATCAGTTGAAAGTTTCAAACTCCAGCTGACTGATTAGTGCAAAATACTGGTTGTTTTCCTCGCACTTGTGACATTTTGCAGCACGTAAAATGAAGGTCAGATTCCCAAAAACACTTTCGCTTTCAAACACCAACATGTCACCCATTCCAACCTCATCTCAGAAATATCTTTTTTAAAACATATGTCCAGCCCATCATCATCATCATCATCATCATCATCATCATCATCATCATCAGCCACGGGGGTTTTTCTGCTTCCCAAACCGCAGATTAGGAGCAGAGAGACAGGAGAGCAGATCACTGTTTGGATTATAATCCTACCAAAACATCAGGGAATGTCAGCGTAACCGGATTAAACGGAGCTAATGAAACACACAATGCCTGCCAGATCTTATGGGGAGGAACTGAGAGATGGAAGATGGCTGAGGATCCGGGTGGCAGAAAAATAAAATCCCAAAATAAAATCCCAAAGAAGCGAAGGGCAGAGCGGCGAACAGGTCGGGAACCTCTGCGCTCTGCTCTGGTTTCCTCTCCCGGATGGACAAAGACTGACACACACACACACACACACACACACACACCTCTCCTTTCACTCAACCACTTATGTTTAATTTAATCTAATCCACAGTTTCATACTGTATCCATCCATCAACAAGTACGGGTCAAATAATTACGAAGAAAAGCGAAGCCGGAGCGGATTTTTAGTTTAGTTTTTGGTAAATGACGCGCGCCTGAGGATCCCTTCACCCCTAAAAATGATTTTCTCTGACATTTCCCCCAATGCAGCAAAGCGCGCTCCCAAAAGCCGATTTCCAGGGCAGAGGGGGGAGGAGGGGGGAGGAGGGGGGGGGAGAGGGGGCGTCCTCCGGTTTGGACACGGTGCGCGTGCGCGCCGCCCTCCTCTCAACGAAACTCCGCGGCGGGGGCGCGCGCGGGTCGGCCGGCAGCGGACGAACCCCATTGGCTGCAGCGCAGCTCCATCTGCACACGTGACCTGCACTGCTTAGCTACAATAAATAAACTGCTACCGGGAGGAAAAACGAGCCCAAATTGCCTCTAATTGACGCAACTTTCACTGAAGCGACGGAATTAAAAAGGTCGCAAATGAAGCGGCGGCGGCGGCGGCGGCGGCGGCGGGTGAAACAACCCGGACCGGGTTCTGGGTGACACCGAAAACTTACAGCGCAATACATTTTTATTCTCGCTCTCCTTTGGACAGGTCCACGAAAGCGCCACGCAAAAAAAAAAAGGGAGAAAACGCGCGTTAGAGCCAGACGTTAGGTTTCCCTCTCCACGCACATTACGGAGCCGGTTCTGCGCTGTCCGGGCTCCAGCTGAGGCAGCCGGAGGAAAACACCGCCGCCGCGCACCACACACACACACACACACACACACACACACACACACACACACGCGCGCGCGCGTCCACACTATTCCAAGCGGGCTTACCTACACAGTGAATGAGTTTGTGCCTCCAAGAGTCAAGTTCCTGCCGAAAGCCGCGCCTCTCTATCGTGCATTGCTGCCTTTTGCACAGACTCGCCATTTTCTGTCGGCCCCTCCCGTGGGCGCGCACATACTGCTGGGTGCTGCTCTGCGCGCACGTCACCGGTGGGTTTTATTCTGGCGCTGGGTGGAGAGAGATATGAGGAGGACGGGGCTGCAGCATCCCCCTTTCTATGCCGCTGCTCGTTCGTCCCACCCACCTAAACCGCCTCCTCCCCTGCGCGTCTCAGCATCTCTGCGCGAGGATCGGCCGCCATTGGCTGCTTCCGCGGGATGTTTGTTTTAATGTGCGGCCGCGGAGCGAGTGCGCCACATGGGCGCCCTTGCGCAAATTTTTCTTGCTGTTTTTTGGCGAGGCTTAAAGCTGCTGAATGTGTGTCAAAGGCCGAGGGTGTGCCGCGCCGCGCCGCGCCGCGCCGCGCCGGAGGTTTAAAATGAAGCGTGCGCGTCGTTTAAATCAACAGATGGTTTTACGCTCTACCTGCGCAATGGGAGGGGAAAATGGGCGCGTGAGGAAAAAAAATGTCGCACCTTTCCGAATCAAACGTGGGCAATAAGAGAGAAACAAAAAGGAAAATATGTACATACTTTACTGGGAGGAAATATCATAACTACACCTGTGATTAGTTAATTTCTGATGGATTTAGTGTAAAGCGTTTTTACAACTACTCTAAATGCCTTAAACATAAACATTTATATAATGTTTTAACTCCTTCTGCTTACTTAGGTGTAGTTTTAAACTTTGAACAATTTTGTGCTTTGTGCTTCTTTTTTTCAAAATCTCTGCCTCTTTCTGTTCTTATTTTTATTTTAAATTGTGTAAAGCACTTTTAAATGCCTTGCTCCTCAAATGTGCTATACAAATAACATTTGATTGATTGATTGTTTGATTTGTTGCCTGAAAAAGTTATAACTATCTACAGTAATGTTATTATCTGTGTATATACTTTTTAAAAATATGACAATTGCTTAACAAGACAAAATGTAAACAGGCATGTTTAAGTAGATAAAACCAGGAAAAGGTACAACAAAATTACCTGAATAAGAAAAACATAATTAATGTACATACAATCTGTGAGATTAATGTCATACTCTGAATTCACCAGTTACTCCTCCATAATCTTCATTTTGCATAACCTGACATAAAAAATGAGTTTGATAATATAGTAGTAATTATTGTTAAAAAATAATAACAGTAATTCATTTATTTTGGACATTTCAGAGATAACATACAAAGAGCTTCAAAGTATCTAACAGAAAATAAAAAGCAATATAACTTTAAAAGCAGAGGCACAAGTAGATTAATTATTTAATTTCCCTTTGGGATCAATAAAGTGTCTTTGAATCGAATTTAACTGAATTAAAACAATCAATAAAATACAATTTAATACTTGCATCTCAATTAAATGTTATTTTTCATTTCAGTGTTAATGTATCTGAAGTATATGTCTTTATGGAACATATATCTTTTAGTTTTACTTCTGTGCAGCATTTATTTTTATTCCACATCAGCATTAAATCAGAAGTAAAATGAAATATATTATTTTAACTCAAGTGTTAAGACCTGCTCCAGTTTTATCAATTTGCCTGGAGAGGAATTACTCACAGAATCCATGAAAATATTTTCTTACCATCCTAAATACGATTAATCAATGTTACAAGATAATAATAAACTTATCTGTTGTTGATTAAACACTGATGGGACTGTTTACAAATAATAATCAACAATAATCTGTGTAAGTGATAACAAACCATCTGAAGTAAACAAATAAACAACTTATCGCTCCATCGTTTAGGCTTAAAACAACCTTCAGCTCATAGCTGCATGTATAAACTATAATTTCCAGTTTAAAAATCAAAGTTAAAAACGTTTAATATGTTCATATCTGAATTTGCAAAGTCTGAATAATTCAAATGGGATAATTATTAATTATTAACTATTATATCTTAAAGCGCGGTTTGTTTGTTCTTTGACCCACTAAGCATTTAACAACATTTTAAGTGAAAACCCAAACCCACTCTAATTAAATTTAAGTTTGTGTCATGAAAATACCTAGACTGGGTTAAACAACATGTGTAGGATTGTTTTGTCTTTATGGACATTTAAATCCACCAGGATGGGATTCCTGTGCAAAACCATCAGAACTGATAGTTAACGTTTGGCTTCTGCATCTTCCTTTAAATAAAAACTGAAAATTAAAAAATTAAGGTAAATGAATATTGAATTTATTATTAATTTGGGGTCTGACCTTTCAGATCAGAACAAGGACTTCAGGTGGCACCGAAGTTTAAATTTCCATTTTGGATTTGGGAAATATCAATAAATACATATTCAATAGTCAATAATAGCGATTAAGGTTTCGGGTTATTAAAACCTCAACTGTACTGAATAATTATTTCAGTCTGGTTAAAGCACTAGCAGGGTCGGGCTAGTTTTTCTTTTATTTGTTTTTTACATTGGAGCAAAAAACAAAACAAAACAATAAACAAACAAAAGAAACGCATAATATTTTCATTGTTTAATTAATTAAGCTGCAACAAACTGGCAACCTGTTCAGGGTGACCCAGCCTCTCACCCAGAACGTCAGCTGGAGAGGAACCAACAACCCTCCAGACCCCACGAGGAACAAGGGTGTTAGAAAAAAATGGATGGATGAATGGATGAATGGATGGATGGATGGATGGATGGATAATTAATTAAGCACGCCAGACACAAAGACAACCAGATTAAATCTGACCTTCATATTTTTAAAGCTAAAAGTTTAACACCTTTATTTTTGTTAAACCAAAAATCTGAAGGTAGAGGATTAAGCAGTTTCTGTGCCAGTACATGTCGTCATAACAAATACATTTTGTATTATTTTTTCAGTAAAAGGGCCGTAAAAGAGGCCAGGACCAGGGGCACAGGACCCCACAAGCCCCCCATCTGGAACCGCCCATGTGTTCAAGTTGAATATGATTTAAACCTACGTAACCCAAACAAAACATAAGCACATATTTGACACAAGGCTGATTTATTAAACCCAAATATCAATGTAAGCTAAATTAGCTTCTTTAACTGAGTATTTTTAAGTGTAAAGCATATTTATGTACTTTAGGACTCCTTGTTTCATCAACTGTGTAATAAGCTATAAAACTACATGACTCCATTACCATATTGGTATTTAAAAACTACATTCACCTTTTTCAGATGCCAGAACATAAAGTCTATTTCAGCCAATATTTTTCCACCAACACCGTTTA
This sequence comes from Micropoecilia bifurca, assembly GCA_903067075.1. NCBI lineage: Eukaryota > Metazoa > Chordata > Actinopteri > Cyprinodontiformes > Poeciliidae > Micropoecilia > Micropoecilia bifurca. The sequence continues at coordinate 19,548 of CAEGAF010047826.1, forward strand.
TAACTGGCACAACAAAGACATTTCTGATTTTATTTCACTAAATTAATCACCTATTTGCTTTTTTGTTCCCACACAAAAGCTGAGGATGTAAAATATCAGAACAATGGACCTAAAACACATGAGTCTGTGAAACTTGGAATTAGGCTGTAACCCAGAGTGAGGGGATTTAAGGGTTTTCCCCAGAGTAAGGAAATTAGGCCATCTGTGTTTTGTTTCATTTGGGTCACCTTGATAGTTGCATTTCTCTAAATTAAAGCCTTCCTGGCGCTTCATACAGCCGCCTCAGCGCAGCTGTTTTAGCGCATTTGGTAACCCGTAAATCAAGTTCCATAAAACTAGCGAAAACGCGGCCTAATCACCAAATTGAAACCAGAAACTAGACCGAATCATTAAAGGGAATCCCGCTTCCGTTTTATAACCCAACAAAATGGCGGGAGGCACATAAAGAAAGACAAAAAGGCAAGGGCAAACGTTTTCACCAAGAAGCACTTAGGTTAATTAAGCCGTTGAACCCGCTGCCCTCAGCAAAGATGGCCGCTGCGGACGGCTTGGCAACCTGCGGGCGGAGCCAATGAGCGCGCAGCTTGAGTCGAGGCGGGGTAGAAGCAGCCAATCAGGACGGGGATCTTTGGAAGCCCACTGAGGCAATTCCTAGGAAGAAAACATGGAGGAGGAGGAGGGGAAACGGCTTGCTAGTCGCAGAGTGGAGCGGAAGAAGCGGCGCGTTGTTTTCAGAGATGTAGAGCGAAGGAACTGAATGTCTCGGTAGTTAACCAGGTAAAGCGCTTCCTTTATCTACACAGGTGTGTGTGTGTGTGTGTGTGTGTGTGTGTGTGTGTGTGTGTGTGTGTGTGTGTGTGTGGTTTTTATTGGCGGCTGCCAGCGTCATGCCGGTGAGATGAGCGGGATTAGGCGCCGTTACTGTGGCAACATTAGATGGATGGATGCACAGCACTGCTCCCTGTGTTCTGACACCGGGCCGGACCAGAACCGGGCCCGGACGTTCACTCCACCATTAAGGCATGTATGCTGCCTGATTGGAGATGATGAAACTACAAACACGACAATAAACGCACATTTTAGTCAGATTGAAATCTCTGTTTGCGTCGCTGACATGCAGATGGAAATAAATGAGTAAAAAAGCTGAATTTCTCAAAGCAGCAATACCTAATTAATATACAATCTCCTGTGACAAATTACAATATGTGAAAACAGAAAATATATGACATCAAAAAGGGGGGTGTTGTTTATGTTCTGTCTTTTCCAGAACCATTTTGCAGCTCTGGTACCACTGAAGAGCCCATTGAAAACCTCCTGGTTTTTCCACAAAATACTGATTTCCAAACACTTCCTGAGCTAAAACATCTATATTGTTGTTTCTAATATGAATTTCTCTTCTTTGTGTCAGTTGAGATCTGAAAGTAGGGCTGTAGTGATACAATAATCTGGTGATACGATACACGATATTCTGCCCACGATATATATTGTGATATTCAGCAAACGGTACAATTCAATACACTTTTGCGATTTTCTGAAAGATTTTAGAGGGACAGAGTGATTTTGGTGACATTTTGTGACTGTTATAAAGTTGGATTGAATTAATTTAACTGAAAACTGATTAAAAGCACCAACTAC
>CAEGAF010047861.1:0-39641 GCA_903067075.1 Micropoecilia bifurca
CTGGAAGAAGTGGCTGGGGAGAGGGAAGTCTGGGCCTCCCTTCTGAAGCTGCTGCCCCCGCGACCCGACTCCGGATAAGCGGGAGACAATGGATGGATGGATGGAATTTAAGACTTTTTATGACATTTATGGGATTTTACATGTTGGGTCAACAGAAACTAGCACATTATTACAAAGCGGAAGAAATTATTGCATGTGGTTCTGACAATATTTGCTTACAAAAATCTGAAATGTGACATGCATTTATATTCAGCTCTTATGAGTCATTACTTTGTAGAGACAGAACTGCTGAAATTACACATGGAAATTCTTTTAGAGCATGTCTCTATCAGTTTGTATTTAGAATGGCCTACTCAAAGTCCAGGCCTAAACACATGGACATGCTTTGATGTACAGTGATCCCTCATTTTTCGTGGGGGTTGCGTTCTGAAAATAACCCGCGATAAGTGAAATCCGTGAAGTAGTTACTTTTATTCTTTTTACAACTGTTACAGATCATGATTAAATACTCTACATTGAAACCAAAGAACAAAACCTGTTTTCATGTCAGCGGATGTGCGTGTTCATCAATATCATCAGTCATGTCAGTAAAGTGTCTCCTCCAACATGTCCCGAGATTCACAGCTGTTTCTACGGCAGAGCCTCCTGCCAGTTTTTTTCAGCAGGCATTCAAAGTTTCGGTTTCCATCTCCTAAAAGGCCAATTTGTATTACGTATATTTTAGCCAATCAGGACGCAGAACACAATGCACTGTAAAAAAAAATTGCACACAAAAAAATCCGCGAAGCAGCGAGATCACGAAAGGTGAACCGCGTTATAGCGAGGGAGCAAAGGATCACTGTAAACCATTTCAGTGGTGTGTTTCAGCTCGTTGTCCCGTTGGAAAGCTAATCTCCAGTTTTTCTGAAAAGTTTTCTTCCAGGATTGTGTTGCATTTAACTTCACCTAACTCTCCATCAACTCTGACCTACATCCTTGACCCTCTGGTAAAAAACAACAACAAAAAACACATTCCACAGCATGATGTGGCCATTGCCATCTAAACTATAAACTGGACTATTTTTTTTCTTTTCCCCCCTAACAACAATGGCCTTTTTCCTGCTACTCTTTCATAAAAGCCAGAAGTGTGGAGTTTATGACAAACAGTTGTCCTGTCCTGAGCCATGAGTCTCTTGGCCGTTTCTCTGATTTATAAGTAATGAAGTGAACAGAGCTCTATAATATGTTGTAAGCTCAAGGTACTGTTTTATAACCTAAAAACTTTAAACTTTTCCACTTGTTTCTCTCCATCCTGTCAGCTGAGTACCTTGGTGTCATGATGTCGTTTGTTCTTTAATATTCTCCAACAAACCTCAGGGTTTTTGACAAAACTGTCTAATTTATATTATTACACAGAGGTGGACTATTTATAACTTAAAACTTGTTTCACCTGCTTTTATTTAGGGGTATCACAGTAGAAAAATACCATGTTTTTAGATTTTTATCTGTGATAAAATATTCCAAACCACCCTTTTTCCTCCACTTTACTGTTATGCACCACTTTATGCTGTTTTATCACACACCATTCCAATTAAGTTTGGGATGCACCGATTGTAGTTTTCTGACCGATCACCGATTACCGATCTTTGAGAAGTCTGACCTGCTGATTCCTATTTGGGACGGTACTTTTTTGTTGTCTGAAATGTCGTTAAATATAGCAAGAAAGTTGTTGAGTTGGTAACAGTGGGATGACTAAACATGTAGACGTAACCTGGTGGGTCAACACAATGGTCAAACTTCTCTCATGCAGTGCAAAAGAGGACAGCAGCTGGTTTTTAGATGCTTATCAAAGTAGATAAGATTGATGCATAAGTATCAGCTGATCACCAATCTACCAAAAGTAAGAAAATTGGGTCAGATGTATTAGTTCACCCCTAAAACAAATACTTCTTACCCCTGACTGAATACTTTTGCACGGTGGAACATGCGGACAATCTAAATTGCTTCAGCAAACTCTCCCATCAGCATTCAGACAGTTTCTCTGTTTGTGCAGCAGTGATGAGGATCAAATCTCATCGACTCCTCGGTGCAGCAGCACATTAACCGTCAGGAGTACTTTGTGACACTGAGACAAACTACTTCCACACTGAGATTTCACCTGAACTACCCGGCCACTGCAGCGGAGTGGTTGTGCCAGCCTTCAGCAATCAGGCTGACCGGGCTGATCCTTCCTCCCCTGAAGCGGATATATCAAAATCCCCGGTTGCATATGCAGAACGAATAAAACAAACAAATAAACTAGAAATCCTGCAGAGGCAGCAACTGGGGCTCCATCTTCTAGAGTACATGCCGGGGGTCTCCTGGCCCTCCATCATCCTTTAACGAGAGAACACAGAGATTACCTCCACAATCACGCCATTAACCTGCCTACAGACGCCGGCGGAGGCATCAATCACTCGCCTGCCTGATGCCCTCTCATGTTGGTCCCGCTGTCTGCGTACAGACATGACCCCACCCACCTCCCTCCAAGCTGCCTCTGCTACCATCAAAACACTCGTGCTTAATGAAAGGCTGATCACAGAGTGGTTGTCATGTCCAGCATAAGCCGCCACCTCTGAAACAGCTGGGATTTGTGAACTCCTACATCGTGACGAGGTTGGGTTTAGACTGGGAAATCTCCTTTCCTCCTTGGCTGGAAAATATGGCCCCCATCTCTTGCTCTAGCTCACAGCGCCTTCTTTGTTTTTTTGCCCGTTTTGTGATAAAGGATACAGCCACCAAGGGAATAGGCTTGGCCCCGGGATGATTTTACAAGCAGGAGTAAAGCCTGGGGCACAGCGAGTGAGAGAGACACAAAGGAAACCTGTTAGCGCTCCTCCATAACTCTTGACGCAGAAACAGAGTGGGCAGTGCACAGCCTCTGGGACAAGGCTGCTGGGAAATACTTACTGATGAGCCTTTGAGAATACTTACTGTACCCGCTAGTGAGTGTGTCTGTGTGTGTATTGGAACAACCTAGCGTGTGGTGGGGAGTGTGAAATAAATGAGGGAAGGGAGAACAAATCCAAAGTGAAGAAGACTGGAGCAGAGAAGAGGGGCTACTGAGCGACGTGCCGAGAGAGACAGAGAGACAACGGAAAAGAGAGGCTCCCTTAAAGAGCGCAATTAGCAATTATGCAGTCATCAATTACAATTATCACAACTGGTGATTATGCAATTATCACTCTAAATCATCGTTTTTCCCCCTCTGCCTTACCAGTTTGCCACCCCTTGTGATTTGGTTGTTTGAGGACGGGTTGTGACGATGTAGGTGATTAGAGTGTGTGACAATGACTGTTGGGTGTCAGCATACGCTTTTGCACCAAGTGTGTGTGAAAACAACTTTGGGAATGCTCAAAGCACGTCTGTATGAGTACTCAGAGGTGTTTAACACATCTTTAAAACAGGGAGGGCATGTTATGTAAAATCGATTTTACATGTTATGTAAAAACGCCTGCTCATACAAAGCTCCGCCTATCAACCCACAGCTCCTCCTTGACGTTTGTGTCTCTTGTCGAGCTTCTGCCTCCACCAGAGCAGTAGCAATAAGCTCATCATACAAAATACTTCAGTCCAACGCTTGTAATGTCAGTAGTAAACAGAATAATGGAGGAGCGATGTTGTGATGATATCCTGAAAGCAGAGAGCAGGAGCTTCTTAAAGAGACAGAGGCCCAATTTCGAAGCATCAAATTGAAGAGTCAAAATGGAAAATACGTAATACCGCCCCTTTAAGAGCAAAATTCTGTAAACAGATTTGACTGTCCCTTGGTAAGGCATTTTAAATTCTAGTAACGAAAGTTCACTACGATAAATTGATGCATGAATGGATGGATAGATAAACAATAATATGATAAGACAAACAACTGGATGAACTGATTAAAGGACAAATGAACAGATCATGGATGGATGGATAATCTATGACATGGAGCCTGGAGGGGGGTGGGAAACAGTATTTCTTGTTATAGCCAGTTCCCTTTTCCATACACAGACCTGGAACATATTTAAAACTTCAGACCTTCTTGGGTTATCTATGGATTCCTCTTCTCTGCATGTGTACATATGCAGTGCATATTGATGCGTTGCTCCCATCTCAAGGTGAACGTAGTCGCCGTGGTGCACGGTTTGGGGACAGCAAATGTATGGTTCCACAGTCCCTGAGGCCTCTAAATTACCTGTCATCTTCCTCATGATGCAAAGGTCAGCGCACAATCACAGGGAGTCCATCCTACAGAGCTGTTCACAGAGCAGCAGTCCAGCCCACAGGCTGACAGGGTGTCACAACAACCCCGGTGCGGCGCCATGCTTATTAGGACAAAACCGTGAGAAAGCCCTCCACCAGAACGCTTAAAAATCAGTACCTAGAGGAACCAACGGCAAGCCGAGAAAACGGGGCACAATATGGTCACCGTTGCACGACTGTGTCATGTTAGAATAAACAACTTCTGTTAGAAAAAAAAATGCACAACGGTAATTTTCTATCCAGAAGAAGGGAAGCGATATATATTAGTTCTGCCACCCAGCACTTCTGCAGCTGTCAGTGCTGCCAACAATCCTTTATTTTGTTCCTGCTTTGAGTGTAGGTTCATAGAAGAGGCGGGAGCAAGAGAGATGAGTTGGTGAGGAGTGACTGATGAGTGGGTGGAGGAGAGGGGCAGAGGTAAACACTATTGCAATACAGTCTGGATGGTGAGAGACCTGCATACACCCACGCGCAGGCACGTACACACACTTGAACCATGGGAGGCACGTAAACACACACAGCGAAGCGCTGTGGCGCACATGAGCGCCGCGTGCCCGCGTGTGTTTCAGGGCAGATTTAATCATGGTGACAACCCGTCTCGGAGCCGCGGTGGCAGCGCGGCGGTGGCTGCGGCCGTCTTTGGATGCCCAATGAGATGAGCAGTCAGAGCGCTGACACACATCTCGTCGCCGTGTCAATTCCAATCAGTGGCGCCTGTCAGTCAAAGCACACCGACGCCGCAGCCACTCTGCCACTACGGAGCGACCGGTTCAGCCAAAAAATAAATAAATAAATAAACCATAATGACCGAAGCTGACTGCGCAGATGTGATTTTGCAACCGGTTGTCTTCATGTGCCTACACACTGTAACGTCACAGCGACACATGAATGGCAAATTTGACCGGACTCACGGTCGCCGGACGGCCTGCAGATTTCACACGCGACTCCCACCTTTTGGTCAGAGCAGTAAGATTACAGTGTCTTTGAAATGGACTTGAATCGCCTAAACTTTATTAAGGTTGAGTTACAACCACAACATTCTGTGGATTTCAGAGGTTTTAGATGACAGATCAAGACAAGGAAAAAATGCCTGGTCTTCAAAATCCTCTTGACGATTCAGAGCAACAAAATGCCTCAAATCCCCCAATTAGCAAAGAGTAGAGTCCACCTGTGTATATTTTCATTTAATTATGACTCCAGTTATTATTTAAGGATTTCAGAGGTTTGTGGCCAGGCTCACTGTAACATTGATAGAGCAGCAGAGATTCACAGTTAATGGGAGAATTAACTCCACAAATCTAATCTTTATGGAAGATCATTTTCCTTCTACTTCACAATTAAGGACTACTTTGACTTGGCCTGTTGGATAAAATCCAGATAACGTGTATGATTTCTGATTTCAACATGACAAAAATGTGACGAAAGTTCAAGTATAGGGATCAAGAGGATGGAATTTAACTAGATCAACTGAGAAGCAAATACATAAAGGTATGTATGTATTTGCTTGAAACTAAAACCCTAATGTCAAATACAATTAAGGGTGACCATACTCAGTATTTGACTATAATATGCCAGTATGTAATAAACACAGAGAACAGAAACACAGAGCTTGATTAACAAGCACGATTTGGGGTTTTGTTTGGATTTAGTCATGAGAGAACTAATCTTGAAAATCTATTGGCGTTCAAAGGGATACATTAAACACTAACCTCTAAACGTTTGGTACAACCAATGTCTGGGATACCAGTGTTACTGTCTGTGGTGAAGCATGCTTAACATCAGCATGATCTGAAAAAGAAGTCCCTTCTCTAAAGTCAAAACCGTCAAGCTCAACTTATACATGGACAAGCCAAATTGTTTTTGGACAAGCAGGTGGGAAACATTCAACTGTTTGGCCACAAAGCAGGAAGTACGTCAGGAACCAAAACCAAGAACAAAACTATTACCAGTTATCAATCTAACCATAAGTTTCAACAAGACAATCATAAACACACTTCGGATCAAAATAGCAGACCAACCTTTTGCTTACTTTCTTGTAGGCCTGTGGACCAATCTCTCTCTACTACAGCAGCCAATAAAAATATATATGATATATGATGCAAGACGTTTGATAAAAACTTTAGGTCAATGTCTTTTAGGAGAATGAAGAAAATTACCCAGGCTTGGTGAGATAGCGGATCAAGGTGGAGCTGACGTAATCCCAGAGGACATGGCATATGGAGCTGCCTGAGAGACAGAACATGGCACGACATTAAACTGGGATCAAAGGGCCTGCTGTCTCCACCGCGCAGCAGGTGGCTTTTGGGTCCCCCTCTCCGTCAGCAGTCAGCAGAACCACTGTGTTACTGGCTCGCGCCGCAAAATTCACAAAGCACCGCCTCAAAGTCACGGCAAAGTCAAAGTCAAGAGACAGACGGAAAGACGAAAACAAATCTTTTCTCAGTGTCTTTGTAGTTCAAAAGGCGGGAGTTGTCATTTTCTTTAAGCTTGCCTTTCTCAAACCTTTCATGCAGCGAATGACCTAAACCTTGAGGAAAGTGCGCCTGTTGAAAATGGATCTATCAGAAGTTGATGGGGAGGGAGCGCAGGGCGTGCTGAGGATGAGATGAAGGCTGCAGGTTTGACGTGTTGAGAGAGAAGGCTGTAAGAATCAGCGCTGAGCGCTCCTGGACCAGATTCTCGGTGCTGGGAGAACCGATAAGAGGTGAGAAGAGAGGAGAGGTCCCGGCAAGGGCTAATTATAAAAAATAAAGCACCCCCATTATCTTGGTGCTGTACTGCAAGAGAGAACAAAGCTACAACAGATGGGGTGTCATGGGTAACTGTGCCAATGTGAGCCAAAGCCCCAAGAGTGGACAGACCCTGGCAGGCGGCTGGCGGAGCGGTGCTGGCACCGGGGGAACCACAGCTGCATATCTCACCCTCAGACACATGTTGACAGCATTTCTCTAGTCCTGCCTGCACTAGTCAAGGTGAGACAGCGTGACACTGGAGGTGTGGAGGGGAGAGAGAGAGACGAGTGAAAGAGGCAGAGAGAGCGCTAGGCTATGATGGATAGTGCTCTCTATCCACCTCTCTTCTCTCTCCCTCTTAGAAGGCTGGTGACTTTCCAGTGAGGCAATTATCATTGCGGAATGCATAATAGCCTAATTAATTACAGGTGTCAGTGCTGCCTTTGTTTCCAGCGTGGAGGAACACTGTGCCAAAGCCGCATCCGCTAAAGAAGAGTGGCGCTGATGAACGAGGCCCGCGCGGCGGCTGAAGGTGTGTGGCTGACAGAAGAGCGGTCGGCGTGGAGATGAGCCCGAGTCTGTCCAACAGTCTTGTTGTGAGCAGAAGATGGATTGGAAACACAAGGTGTAGAAATTAGCTCCATTATTTGCTTGATGAATCTGATTTTGTCAGCAGCAGTGTGTGTGTGTGTGTGTGGAGGAAGATCTCAGGTAAGGCCTTGTGCACTCACTGGCCACTTTATTAGGCACGCCGTGCTGAAGGTGTACTTATGTTGGACCTCTTGTCTTCAGAACTGCATTATGTCTGTGGCACAGATTCGACAAAGGTGTCTGAAACATTCTTCAGATGATAGCATGAAGTGATTACTACAGATTTGACCCCTGGACACATTTTTTTTTTACGTTTTCACAATTTAAAGCCACTTTAAACTCCATTTTTCCAGTTTAATGTGCAAACAAGACTGATTGACTCTAGGCTTTGGCGTACAGAGACATGTCAAGAAATTCGGTGGAAACAAATTATTACCGAGACGCAAAGTGAGCCACCAGTAGCCTGAACCATTAATACAAGAAACGATGGATCAATGCTGTTTGGTTTGAGCCCCTACTCCGTCTGCCTTTGTCGTGTCCTTGGACAAGACACTTCTCCCACCTTGCCTGCTGGAATTGGTTAGAGGACCCATTGGCACTGGTGCACGACAGCCTCCTCTCTGTAAGAAACCTAAAAATCACACATCGGAGGACAAAGTCCACAGAGGCCACCAACTTTCTGGAGTCAATGGCCTTCAGTTTAGCTGAAGAACAACAGGAAAGCTTAGTGGAATGGGTCTCCGTTAAAAGGGAGCAGAATCCAAGCTTTGTCTTAAGGTACAATCTAAATTGTCGGATGGAGTAGTGTGAAGCATGGAAACATGGGACTCCAGAGCAGTGGAGAGATTTCCTCTGGAATGTATTGTTTTTCTTTGTCTGACAATCTAATGGATGAGTCTGGGTTTGCCAGTCTTCAGTATGACACATTTGCCTGACTGCATAGTGGGCAGTTCTTAGAACATAACATTGCCTCATCAACTCTAGTGAAAGGAACTCCTAATGTTTAAATGCCAAGACATTATGGCACATACATCATTTTCCCAACTTTGTGGCAACAGTTTGCAGATGGCTTCCTTCTGCGAAAACATTACTGCTAGAGTGAGTACAGTGGACAGGCTTTCTCGTCCAACACCAATGTCTGACCTCACAACTTCACTTTTGACAGAAAGATTCCCAGAAACACACTTCTAAAGCTTCAGGAAAGCTTTTCTAGTAGCTTGTCTAAGTGCACAGGGTGAGCTGACAAAATACTTTATTACATCCTATAGATTAAGAAAAGGGTATCACTTAAATTCTGATTTGCATTAATACAGCAATATACTTTCCGCAATCCAGATTAGTCTAATATAACTGTATCACATTCAAAGTCACCCAAATCCTCCTGCTTACCTATTCTGATGCTTAGCTTGAACTTCAGTCAAGTGATTTTCATCACGTCTGGATGTTTAAACGCAGAGTCATGTGTCGCTACTTGTGTTAAGAAGCAGTTGAACAGGAGTCTCTAATAAACTAGCCGCATCACTCTAACCAGGACATGCCACTGTAACGCTTGTAGCAGCACCATCCACATCCAAATGGTACCTGACAAACACGCCGCATCATTCGCCCAGTCAGATTTGCCGATTTTATTTATTGCTGCGGTGAAAGCCGGAACAACTCGCAACTGCCAAGGGAGCAAGAAACAGAACCTGTGAAGGAGAGAAGTGAATGATGGGGTGACTAGGGAGGAGAGACAGCGCAGAGATTTGTGTTATTCTTCCCCTCAGCCTAACACATGCATACTTTGATGCAGAACTTAATAGAACGTCACGTTTAATGTGCAAGAGTGTGTGCGTGCTGTACGGTGCAGAGTATGTGTGTGTCTTCCTATGGGGGGTCGTGGCAGTAGGCTGCTAATCCCTCCACGCCCCCAGGCAGTGGGGGGCTCATTGTAGAGTACATTGAGTCTAATAGGAGCGGGCGCTGCAGCTCTATGCAGCTCTTTCTGCTCCCACTGTGAGAAGGGTTTTACATAATTAATGACTGTTGATGTTTCCCAGGTAGTCGCCCGGCAAATTCACTCCAGACTCGGCTGCCACCGTCGTCGGTTCTGCGGAGAGTGAGCGACACCAGAACAGACAGCTTACATTACAGGCATAAATAAGGCAATTTTGTACAGTGTCTTCTGACATTACTGTGAGAGGGGGGTTCAGGGCCAATAATTCGACTCGCTTCAGAGAGGAGCTCTGAGAGAGCTTTTCTGTGTCTCGGAGTCTACAGAGGATTTCAGCTTGATGCAAGTAAAAACTGCCTCCTTTAGTGTGTTTTTTTTTTATATATAATAATTTCATGTGCTGTTAAGAGACGCTGAGCTGAAGAGGCGCCGTTTTAAAAAAGAACACGCGGCGTCTCCAGACGTAAGATCGTTCACATCTGCATGAAGCGGTCTAATCTGAACGTCGATCTCAATACACGTGAGCCTGGCGCTCGGGGTTTTCTATGTTCTACACCACCGCCAGGCTGCCGGGGGGCCCCGGGGGCCCGCGCAGATATTGCTGGGAGGCAGTCCACATTTATACCAGAGCATGTTAAATTAAACATTTAAACATGACACCAAGGGGAGGCTATTTTTTACTACTCTCAGCCCACTACTCATTATTAATTTGTAATAACCTTTAAGGCTTTTTGATGTCATACATATTTTACAGAGAGATATCACTCCCAGCCCGGCTGGAGTGGGCCTGTCGATGACGGATCACTGTCGCGCCACTAAAATATGGCTTCTGTGGTTATAATTAGGACCAGGTGAGGGTAAAAAGGGATCAGCAGAGTCAGTGTGGGAGGATTTGTCTTAACGCAGAGTTACGCTAATGCATCAGAAGTGTCACGTCCAACAGCCCGGAGATTAAGGCCTTGTCCACACATAGCTGGGTTATTTTAGAATGATGTAGCAGAGATGTTTGTTTCTTTGAAATAATCTCAAAAAGTATTTATCCACACTAATTCCCTGAATTACAATGATGAGCATTGTTTTAAACACGCCAAACCCATAAGGGGCAGTATAGGGAAAAGCTAAAACCTATAAATGTCAGAATCACAAACCTTCAAAGTAACCGTGACTTCTTGTTAGGAACTAAACAAGGCGCCAGGAGGTTCTTTTGTGTGGACAAGCAGAGATGTTGAACTACTTTTAAAGACCGTGTAAGAATATAAAGTTAAGACATATCGGAATCACGCTGAAGCAAATATGTGGACCCATGTGGAGCTTATAGGTCATTGTGGCTCCACATTGGGACAGGAGATAAAGTCGACCACTAAGTGCTCTTTCTCCTTTGCAGCTCAACGTATTGGAGGAGTTGGGCTTATAAATGAAACAAGCAAAAAGCATTTGATCAGAGATCAGCACCTCTCTGATAGAAGTCATTTTTCCTCCACTCATGTGGATCTCTAGGTCTCCAGTTTCCGATGTCCACACACAAATGTGAAAAAGAAAAATTGCAAATTATTATTTTTAGTGATGTTAAACAGAGTTTACCTGTAAACAAAAGGCCAAATCGCGTAGAAATCTACTTGGTGTATTGGACATTCAGCTTCCTGCGGATAAGGCCTAAAAAGTTGAAAGTTAAAAAGAGGGCATGCAAAGACAGGGCACCTTCCTGCCAGTGACCCTGATGGTCGTTTTCACACAGTTTAGGTTTTTATGAATGTCTGGTGTGAAGGAGTTCATCCTGCCAACATAAATCAGTAGAGGGCTTGAACAGTTGGGGAGGGGATGGTGGGCATGCGTGCGCCCCTCGCTCTCTCCGTCTCCTCCACATTCCTGTGTTAGAGGAGCAGGCCAAGACCCCCTCCTGCTGCCGTTCCCCACTCCGCCAGGAGGCCCACCCGTGCCCGCTGGATGCCAGCCTAAAGCCCATGTACACAGGGAGCCAACACGCCACTAAGAGCTGTAAAACAAATGAGCTCTGTTTGGTTAATGTACACTGATTGACCTCTGCTGCCAGGCATTTGATGTCATGATTGTAATGACCGGCTTTCAGCCTGATCACTCATATACAATCTGACAGGCGCGAGGTGGCATTTCAATTTGACTGAATGAGGGCTAATTAGAAGAGAATTCTAATAGCAGCCGCGCCAATGTTTTTCAAATGCATATCCTGGCAACGACTGATGAAATAAGAGTGTTTCATTTTTATTCACCCCAGCCCCACCCCACAAACATTTACAGAGCCTTACAGAAATGCTCATGAACCTAGGAATTTTTCTCATTTGCCACGTAACAGCCATAAACCTCCAAAGATGTTGGGTGGATGAGATAGACCAACAGGAAGTGGAGCAAAATTGTAAAGTGAAAGAAAAATGATACATTTAAAATTTTTGCAAATTAAAATCTTGTGTGGCAAGCATTTGTATTCAATCCCCCTTTACTTTGATACTCCGAAAAAAAATGTCCGAAACCAATTGCCATTTGTATATTCGCGTAATGATTTTGATGATGGCATTTGGTGAAATGTGATGTTTATTGCTTGTTTCACAATTGGTGACTGTATGATGTTGCAATGGTGTAAAGCACTTTAAACTGCCTTTTTGCTGAAATGTACTACACAAATAAACTTGGCTTGACTTTTGGCTAGAAATGGTCGTCTAGCCAAATGGACAGGGGAGGTAAGGTTCATAGTTCATTCAATTGGTTCATAGTAACTCTGGAGGAGCTGCGCCAAGTCACAACTCGGACGGAAGAATGTGTTGACATGGCAACTGTGAGTTTTGAACTTCACAATTCTGGTTTTTATGGAAGAGTGACAAGTAGAAAGTTGTTCTTTAAAGATGGCCATAAGAAGTCTTGTTTAAACTTCACCACAAGTCGTAGTGGTGGTATCAGCACCATAGCTCTGGTCAGGTAAGACCAAAACTAAACTTTATAGCCAACACGGGAAGTGTTAGCCTGGGAAAAACTAGCCCTTAGTCCTATGCTGGACCCTTGACTACTGAGAAACAATGGCTTCCTGGAAGAGTGGACTCGAATCGCTAGCATTTGCCAGTAGGTATGTAATGTGTCAGATTAATGCTATGAGGTTTACTGGAAATTGCCTGAGCTGTACACTACTATTCTTCAGTACACAGAGAGAAGTGCTGAGCCAAAACAAATGGCTTTTAATGTTAATTCAATATTTGGAACCGTGACCAACATGGATTGAACAGTTTTCTTAATTTCCTCTGCTGCCATTGCTAAAACTACATGCGGACTACAATTCCAAAACAGCACAGGAAATCAACGTCATTGTTCAAAACTTATCCTGTTGGCTGATTGGTTGTAAGGCTACAGGAGAAATTCACTTTAATGTGAGTAATCCCAGACAGCGCACTGAAGGGAGATGAGAATCAACAAAGACTGCGTAGGAACGCATCGGTCATGCAAGGGAAACTGTATGTGTGGAGAAAAACAAACACTGCACATTCTGTAAATCACTGCACTCTCTCCTTGGTGCAACATCAATCAATGTATTTGTATAGCACATTTCAGCAGAAAGGCATTTCAAAGTGCTTTCATAATTAAAATAAAAACAGCATGTAACATTGAATAAACAGTGAGAAAGAGATTTTGAAAAAAAAACAACCTTAAAACCCCTTTTAGAACGTCAGTTAAAAGTCGTTTAACTGGGACTCTAACCCTCTGGAACTTTAGTCAAAAACACAGTTTGACAAGGAATCCAACCTCTAGGTTTATTGAAACGCCGTCAACTGGGACTCTAAACCCCGTAGGAATTTAGTTAAACATCGTTTAACTAAATTTGGGGGACTTTACATCATTAAAATGTGAGAAAGAGAAATAAAAAAGAAATTAATAAATAGATAAAAAATAAAGATAAAAACATGGTGGTGGTAGCATCATGGTGCGGGAACAGAAAAAGGAAGCTGTTCAGAGTTGATTGGAAGACAGATGAAAATGAATACATCCTAAAAGAAACCCTGTTAGTGGGTTTCTTTTAGATCAATAAAAGATGCTTAATACTTAATAAAAATGTTAAAAATAGGTGAGAATCTTTACAAGGTACTTTATTATGCTTCCAATTTAAAAGACAAATCAAATTCATTTTGTAGTAGATGTGGTGTACAAATATTTGCCTGTTTGTGTCAGTCTCAACTACACTGCATCATTTCCTCTTCATCCTGTTTTAAATAAAAAAAATAACTGAATATTTTGCCACTTGTGATTAATCTGACTACTATCTACTAAATCTTTTCCAGGCAGGACTGAGGCAGAGCTTGCTTTTTTTTCTTCTTTTTTTTTTTATTAAACGCTTTGAAAAAGGTTTACACTTTAATAAGGATGTTTTTTTCTTGTTTTTTTTAAAATGCTGTGAAAAATAAAGCAGCAAATAGTTTTGATCTGAATCACTCAATGTCACACGAAGCACAGAGAGAGTTAAAAGCCCCAATAAAAATCAGCGTTGACGTGTCCTGGCCCACCCTTTGAAAAGCAGTTGCAGATCTTCTCGGTACACTTTTTTTTTAACAGCATTTGACAGGCTTAGTTCTTCTAAGCACCTTGAAAGAGCTGCTGCAGAAACTGCTGCAGTTCTTTCGTCGATTCACAGTAATTTTGTTTCCTACTTCACAATAACTCATTGCAAGAGAGGTAGGGAAAAAAAACCACAATCTATGTAAAGCAGACATTCAGGAATGATAAATCGATCTTGTGCAGCTTCAAAACAAGTCCTCAGCCAGATTTATATAAGCATATAGGGTTCTGACTTTAGCAGTTACCTACTGGATGCTGAGTTACATAAGCCTCCATATGTTCAGAGTGTAGGACAATTCAAAGCGGGTTATAAATAACAAAACCTGACGCACGGCTGCAGCCACTGTGATTTGGGCAACTTCTCACATGGGATGTCACAGTTCTGCAGTGTTAGCCCCACTGCTATTTCAGGCTCTGCCTCATTAGAACATCCATTGTGAGTGAACAAAAAAAAAATATATATATATATATATTCATAATAAAATAACAGGGTGTACAAAAGACATTTCATTAGGGAATGAAACGCTTAAAGAGAACGTTCCGTCTCTCAGCAATTGTGCGGTCTAAGCTAAAACATTCGCTAGGTTAATTTACAGATCTACTACACGTGTGTTGACACCATACGGTTGTAGACTGAGGCGGTTTGGGGTCCATGTTGACAGGGGTTGCGCGCGCATACACACACACACCCGCACACATGCACACAACCTAGCCTAGATGACTGCAATTACCCCACATCCACTGGCCCCCATCAGGGAGCCGTGTGAAGGACAGAGTGCGCATAAGTTGAAGAGAGACATGGTGAGCGACAGGGCGCCCGATTACGAATATGTCTGAATTCTTGCATGGAACAGGACAGGATGGGGGGGAAAAAACACACAAAACAACAGCAAAAAAAATAGGGTAGATTATTGGATGTCTGCCTGTGTCTGTGTGTCAGAATGTGGTTGTGCATGCCTGTGGAGGCCCTCTCACACCACAGCGGTGGACTAATTTAGTTAGGGAATAGCTGGCTGTCCTTCAGGTGAATGGACGAAGATTGGTCTCAATATGAGATGTAATAAAACAAGCCCGTCGCTGGATATCACAGCACCTTCGGCTGTCCTTCATGTGTCTTGCCGCCGAAAGACACATGCTGGCAAACATACTCACACATGCTGACACACACACTTCAGCCGTGTGTGTGCATGTGTGTGTGTGTGTGTCCACATCGGGTTATAAGGTTTCATGATTCAACAAAAAAAATTAAGAATTTTTTTTCCCATTTTGCTGGTACTCGACATTTTTAAAAGGCAAAAAATAATAATAAAAAACATAGCTATTTTTTTTCTTTCTGTATTCTTTTAGCAGCTTATTATTACAAGACGCTTCAAAAAATGCAGAGGAAAAAGAAAAATCAGTATGACCTTGCAATTTGCATTTCTAAAACATAGCTACATAAGTCTTAAATATGTAAATGAGAGTGCAGCAAATAAAAAAAAGTGATTGCAGGCCTTAACAAGCTGTCAAAGTCATCTGACTGACAGAAGGTAATTCAGTGTTTATGGTGGCAAAATATGTCGGTTGTTCCCAAGGAGCCAGGTCGGAAATGGAAGAGCTTGGAAGACGTCAAAACATAACAGGAAGAAATCTGGATGTTAGGATAAAGGAGTTTACAATAAACTGAACAGAAGTTTGTTCTGACTAGCTGAAGAATTCCTCCACTGGAAGCCAGCAGGATCCACCAAGCTAACAAATTCATCAGAAAACATTCGTCAGTGTATTAGATCTCCAGCAAACGAGACACAGATGATGATAATTTGCTCTGTAGTGTAAATGCATGTAAAGAGTTTGGGTTGTTATCTAGATATTTAGCACTCTCTCAGCCAAAGAACTGAGAGAATGCTATGCTAGATAGCTTATAGCTATTTGGTGCCGACTGTCTGCTTCCCCCAAGAGCACCAAGATCAGAGATAAGGAAGACCATGAATGTTCTACAGGCAGTTTCCACTCTGGGTATTAATACATATAGGAGTATATTTGGTGTTTGAACTATTAAAATAGGCAGTAAAAAGTGTTTTCAGAGCTGGGGAGTCTCAAGAATTGGTGGATTTTAGGTTCACTGTTGTTCACTGAGGATGAGGCATAATTTTAAAGTCATGTTAAAACCTGATGAATATACAACTGTGTCTTCGGCAATTGTGGAGTAAGAAAGCTAATCTTTCTGTAGAAAATAATAGAAATTAGCTTAGCATTGGAATATCCTTTTCCAAAGTCTAGTAAGGGTCAGAGTTGATCAAACAACAGTATAAAACCTTCTGGGTGAAACATGACTGAGCTCTTACCACTTCCTCCCAGAAGCTGAAGTTCCCTTGCCTTACCAAATAGCCCCCATACACCACCACCTCCTCACTGACCGGCCCCTCAACCACTCGCCAGGCTGGGCCTCCACTCCAAAACAAGAACCGCAGCTCTTCCTCAAAATCCACAGAGACCCAATTACAGCGACTGCCGGCGAAATCACAAGAAGATGCAAAGTTACTTTGCTTTAATTGAGGATGTGTTTAACACTCTCCAGGGGCCGCTGCGGCCACATTATGAGTCTGATGAAACAGCGAAGCCCTTGCAGAGGGAGTTTAAAACATATATCTATGTGTGACAAAGGAGAAGAGTGCTCTGATCCGGGGGCTTGGATGTTTTAACGGGTGGGGGGGAGGGGTACTCAGAAATGTCACATCTCTGAAATAACACGAATAAAACAAATAGGTCTCTTACGAGTGTGAAAACATTTTGATTTGTGGAGAAGCAGCAGCCCTTTAATGCGGTGGACATCAGAGGAGCGGCTTCTCTCCCAGGCAGCAGAGCTCGCCTTAATAGAGCCACATGTTAATTAGTATTGTAGTTAATCCCATATTAAAGAGACCCAAACTGTCAGGTCATATTATAAACAATCGGCCTTAACGTTCGTGCATGTGACATTTCGCGCTGCTATCACTTCTAGCAAAATGTTCCCTAGGTACTAATTGGCCTACTTTACGCCGTCTTTCTTTGAATTGCCACTTTCTTTATCATTTGGGGTATTAGCCTTGACAAGCATCATCCCAGACGCACTAAAAGTGGAGACTTTTTTTGTGTGTTATTTTTTAATTTTTGTATAGGGACAGCAAAAAAAGAAGAAGAAGAAAAAAAACTGGAGTAAATGTTTTATACCGGCAAGTAATACTGTGAGATCTACCTTCATGGGATATTAAAAACAATTTGAAAGAAGAATAAAAGTTCAAACACGTAGCCGGCAGCAAAGTGAGTGTAACTTTTCTCTTGCTTGCATTATTTAAGATAGACTCCATCACTTTATCAATCTATCGATCTCTCGGCAGAAAGATGAAAATGGAAAAATAATGAGGCCGATGAATGCTGTGTAAAGAACATCAATGTGCAAAATTTAATTATCCGCGCTGGAAAAAAAAAGAGAAGGAAAATGTGTCGGCTGTTTTCTAAAACAAAAAGAAAAGCGGGAAAGGGAAAAAAATAAAGGGAGCAGCTAATATTTTTTTCCCCTCTCTGCATATTTTAATTACCAGATCAATCATAACCTACGTACTGCGGTACTGCAGAGAAAAGAAAATTGCAAGTCTAAATGAAAAACAATAGATTTGCTTTAAAGTCTTCGCTCTTTTGAAGTCTAAATTAAAATTTCAGGTACCTTTACCAGAGCCTTCTTTAGAAAGTTATGATATTTAATTAGCGTGTTTAGATTTTGCTGAAATTAAACTTCACAGCCGAGCATCATGTGAAATGAAGGCTGGTATTCCCAGGCTGCAGCTGGCTGGGTGGGAAGGGATAGGGGGGGGCGGGCACCACGCTGCAGATGAACGGAGGGAATTAAATCAGTTCAGCATGTGAGGGCTGTGTATCCTCTGACAGGAGCTCATGTTCCTGCGACTCGTGCTGCCACTGGCTCAATCAGAGGCCGGCTGACTCCCGGTGTTTCAGCGGAATGGCTTTGCTCTCTCCATAAAAGCCCGTTTCTCCGGCTCGGCTCCGATTCTCTCTGCGCCTGAAAATCAACCCCCCCCCACTCGCTCCGCCTTTTCCCTTCCTCACGCGAGTCTTCCCTGATGTTTATTCCTCCTGGCGTGTCCTCGCCGGCACCGAGCCACCGATTTCACACGTTTTCTTATTGGCTAATTTGACTGTGCTCTTGCCAGCAGCTCAGACTTGAGCCAGGGGTTTCGGAGGATGTCGGAAACGGTGCTACTGGTCTCTGCTGGTGTTGCTGCGAGAGCAGGTGATGGCTAGGTCTTAAAAGCATCTTCCAAGATGCTGGTGAGATCTGCCTGTCTCTTATAGTGCCAGCGGGGGTTGGGGGTGGGGTTCTTTAAGAAGAGGGCCTACCATCCAGCAGCGAGGCAGGCGTCCATCCTCAAACATGGCTAACATTTGCACAGCAGTGGCAGTCGGGCGTGTCGTCTCTGGGCTCTGAGGTTTGGGCTGTCAGGGCGGTAGAAATTAAACCTGGCACTGCAGAGCCGAATGTGCTGAAACTCATCAATTCCACATGGCTAGAGCGCCAAGTGCCTATTTATAACACCCCCCCACCCCCATCTCCCACCCACCTCCTTATTTCTTCTTCTTCTTCTTTACCTGGTGCGCATCCCTGGTTCTAAACACGCATCCGTAATGATGAATACGCCGGGGCGGGACGTTCCGACAGGGCATCAGTCAGGACAGGAAAACAAACACACACACGCGCCCCGTCAGATCGGCGAGCGGCAGAGGAGGGATAAGGCCGACAGAGGGAAAGGCTGATGGAAAGGTTTGGGGGGCGTCTCGCCGTGAAAAGCTCACGGCGGGATCGCAGCCATCAGTCACCTCACCAGGAAACAAACAGGAGCAGTCAGATAGATTCAACTTGTACAAAAAGGCCCAACATGGAACTGAAATATGGAGCCTGACTGGTAAAACACTGCCACCCATCTTCTGGGTTTGTTTTTGCTGTCGTTTACTGAATTGATGTTTTTTTGTTGTTTTTTTTTAAGCAGGAGAGCTTTCATAAAACATATTGATGGCTATTTTTTTCCTTCCAGAAAAGTTCAGGTCATATTTTTTTTAATGTTAAGATGGTTTCAAATACTGCAGGTGGAAGCAGAAAGACAAAACCTGTTCGTGGAAGACAAAGAAAGAGCTGCGAGACTGACTTTCACTTTGAGTTTGTGTTTATTCAAGCAATGTATGAATTGCTGCCCCCGCTATGTGACAAATCTTCAGCAAATAATTAATTTAAACTTGCAGACATTAACAACAGTTTTAAAAAAGATGGACAGTCTACTGGCTGCAGCTAGAAGACCATCCTGAGTTCTTATGGGGTCAGAAAGACTAAAGACTCCAGCAATCTTCATCCAAAGTCATGAAATCAACTCACACTGGCAGCATTTTCATTACAAATATACACAAAACCTAGTTGATATTCCGAATATCAGAAAAAAAAGCCCCACAATTTAGCAATTTTGGTGTTTCCATTAAATAAGAAATGTAATTAAAATCACATGTGAATAAGTTTGTTTCTGAAATAAGTCCTTAGACAACATGCCGCATTATGATCCTCAATCTACTTCTTGTCGTTATCTTCTGTATGGTTTGCACCAGTGGCAACATTTGGTTGTTGACGTTGTGACTTGTGCCATACGAAAAATAACTTCCATTGCAGTTTTCCAAAATAAACTTGGTGCCAAAACTTTTTTACTAAATTGCCATGTTCCCATCATGCAAATTTATTTTCGAAATGTCAAATTGTACCATTTGACATTCGAATTGCAAACAATTACTGACATCCACAGCTAAAATTATGTCATTTTGTTCTCAGAGAGGTATCTGCCAGCCAAAATCGACATCTAGACCCGAGTCAAACCATTTCCACGAAGCTCTGTGCGAAGTGTTGTGTGATTGGTCAGAAGTTTGTTAATGCATTACATGCAGAAATCCACGCTCAGGCAGAAATGATGATATTTGGCTTTAGCTGGTCCACTTCCACTATTCATTTTTTGTATCCACGGGAGACTTTGAGTACCGTTTATTTGAAGCAGGACAGAATTATGTGCATTTGTGCAATTCTTCACTAAATATCTATTAAAATAAGACTGTTAAAGGCTAAAGACCTTTTATGGCAATTGCAACATCAAGACAGTCTGCAGAATAGTGTCATGCTATCTCAATCACCGTTTTGTAAAAACAGGGAATGCAGTGAAAGAGTGGAAACCCCAGAGTTGGTTTCTTGCTGTAGATGTACTTCTGTTTAATTTTAAGTCTAATTCACCCTCAGCAAAATGACTAATTTGCTTTTCCCACCTTTAAAAGTCACGGCCTTTTTATGTGCACACTACTTGGAAAACTGTATCTAATAGGCCATGCAGATTATTTTATTGAGTCCAGTTTTTTTTTTTTTTTACAATGATATTTGCTGTTAAAAAGAGCCAATCGGCTGATAGACCTTCCTGTCTGTCTGGGCCATAAAACCTGCTTTATATTGCTGAAACATTACTCAATAAATTCAAATGATGTTCAGGGAAAAGGATAAGATCATAAGACAGGAAAACATCTTTTTCTGTAAGTTTTTGTTGCAAGTCACATATTAACTGTAACATTACGATTAATTAAAACAGTAATGAAATATGTTGCAAGATCCACTATCTTGGGTCAAAACTGAGAGGAAAACTACTTCATTAGACTCCAGCTGAATGTTTCAAGTATCAAGGCGATGTCGCTCCCTCTTCGTTCATTTTCTACGGAACTTGTACAGCGAGGCAACAATCCTACGCCATCCTCCAGCACAACCACCCGGCGAAATACGTGGGAGTGCAATTTTGTTAATGCATGGGCAAACGACGTGACACAATTGAAAAATGTTCAACTTTCGTCACCGCTGGTGCCGTCACTGGGCCACAACAGTTTACGGAAACGTTCATCTGCTGCTGTTCGTCGCTCCCCATAAAGTATGAACTGACTTTAGGTTAGGATTAGGCATGTACTGGTTATGGTTAGGTGTAGTAAAGATCAGGTTATAGGAAGGAATGAAAACAGAGTAGAAGCCAATGCAAAGTCCTTGTGAAGATAGAAAGACGATGTTTGTGTGTGTGTGTGTGTGTGTGTGTGCGTGTGCGTGTGTGTGTGTGTGTGTGTGTGTGTGTGCGTGTGCGTGCGCGTGTTCAAATCTGAAAGACTGGAAACGTCTGGGTAGATCAATTATTTGTCATTCTGAGCTTCATGGCGCAGTGGGAAGATGGACACAACATGGTCCAGAATATATTGGATATTATATTTAACTTTGATTAACTTCAATGAATAGCACATAAACCTTACAGTAATGAAGGTGTATAAACAGTATATGAAAAGAAGTGCTTTAAGTGTGGGTCAAAGAAGCTTTGCTGCACTGAAGTGAAAAACCTCTGGAGAGGCAGGAGACGAAAGAACCTCAAGGAAGGTATTATCTAATGTCCAATTACACTCCTACAAACCCCCTGCATCTCTCCCCTTTTGCTCCGTCTCTCTCTCCTCACTTCTACCTTCCTGCCTCTCACCTTCATTCGTTGCTCTTAGTATGAAGAGGACACAAGTGATAAACCTGGAGCAGAAAGCCAGTGGTTTACATGGCCCCAGAGCCCATTATGTTCCCCACAATAGGCTGGAGGCCTGGACGTGCCGTGAATTGGTAATGGCCAGGAGATCCTGGCCCTGGCCTGCTGCTCAATGAGCCTGACAGTGGAGCAGCAGACAGACATTAGAGATACTTCGTCAGCCCAGTGCGGAGCAGACTAGTGGCAGCTGGGGTGGGGGGGAGACGATGTGAGAGTGGGAGTGATAGTGTGGATGGTGTCGTAAATGCCCCTTACATAAGGTAGGGCATGAATAATAACGCAAAGTGAGTATTCTGAGCCAATTCCAAGGTAGGGATCTGGTTTACTGCCACAGAATTACGAGTCTATAATGTATGATGTACTGAGAAATCAACACTAGCTTGCCTTTTAAAACTGTATCAGACTGTATGAATGTGCTGCTCACTCATTCTGACACCACCTTCCCAAGTTAGCCATCCGCTCAGGCAATCTGTACCTAATAAGCCCAAGGTTTAGCCCGTGATGAAGATCTGTCTTCATTGAGCTGGAAAAGCTGTAGTGCCGCCAAGCATTTTTCCTAACGGTGCAGTCCCTCATCTATGAAAGTGCCATAGAGTCCCTCAGACAATTAGGCAGGGAAAAGCTTTATGACCGTTAGACTCACTCAGTGAGCGGCACTCTCACACCGCCAGCACTGCCAGGAGCGCTGGCTCGTGCAGAAAGGTAATTACGGAGCCTCTCATAATGACACAGAGGAAGCTTGCGTCATAACACCCACAGCCTTTTATCATGGCGCTGTAATTAATTATCATCCTTTACTCTTTGATTCATTCCACTATTCATAACATATTCATACATTCAAGAGAAATTATCATTTCCTTCAGGAATTAATCAAAAAAAGAAGAAGAACTGTTCGCCCCTCGATGGATCATCAAAGATGGAGCTCGTCTACCTCCTGGCGTGGAAGACGAGCTCCGGGTGAGTCACTGTGGAAAAAGATCTCCAGCACTTCAACACAGACTCCTCCACACTGGTCAAATACGCTACATGAAGGTTCACAGAAGTTTGAAGATGTTTTTGATCATTAAGACAAAGATTTTTTGCAAAGTACTACCAGGTTACAGTGACGTCGACACTGTTTGGTGTGGAAATTGTTACTGGAGGATGATTTAAAATGAGATATTTCAGTGTCAGTAAAATGCATGAAAATGAAATTGAATAAAAGACAAAAAGTAGAAGAAACTAAGACAAAGCTGTACTTTTTATTTATTTTTTCTTTGCAAAGGCATGTTTCCTGTTTACCACGCTGTTGAAGCTGTAAGTTAGGTTTTGATGGTTCCTACTTCACCATTTTGTACTTACTGCATTACAAAAGTGAAAACACAATCTTTAAAATGTAAAG
Source organism: Micropoecilia bifurca (assembly GCA_903067075.1). Taxonomy (NCBI): domain Eukaryota; kingdom Metazoa; phylum Chordata; class Actinopteri; order Cyprinodontiformes; family Poeciliidae; genus Micropoecilia; species Micropoecilia bifurca. The sequence goes on from CAEGAF010047861.1 coordinate 23,077, forward strand.
TGCAAATTGCGTCTTTGTTTTAAGCCACTTGAGATGTTATTTTACACAAGGCTCTGTCGTATGAACACACACAGTGTGACGTCACCTCTGTGAACTAAAAATGATACATATTTTAATGCTAGGACATAGACCCACTGCTATACATATTCAACTGCAACTGAGTGAGTTCAAGGATCTAAACATTGTGAATATGACTTGCCAAAGTTCAAATTGAGCATCAGAATGGAGAAACGGGGTGTTAAGTTGCTTTGAATGTGCCTTGATTGTTGGATCTGGACATGCATTTCAGAAAAAGCTGATCTGGATTTTCACACACCATCGTTGCTCATGTTTACAGAGTATGCTCCAAAAAAGAAAAAAAAACTCCAGTGAGTGGCAACCAAAATGACCAAAATGACTTGTCAGTGTCAGAGAAGAATAAGCACTCTGGTTCAAGATGACTGAAAGTCGACAGTACTCTGAATAAACACTTGTAGGTGCAAGGTATGTGAAATATGAACATGTCTTTGAAGGAGAGGAGCTAAAGCAACAGAAGTCGACACAGATGCCACTCCTGTCAGTGAAGAACAGAAAACAGATGCTACATTTACACAAGATCCGTCGACTCTCCACGACTCAATTTTAATAGAAACACAAAGATGATAGACAGGATCAGAATTTGATATGACCAACACGACAGCATGGATCCAAATGGCCATGCACCAATGGTTTAGGCTACTGCTGATGCACCAATGTGTGAAATATTTTCTCAGTAAACTTTGGGCCCTTTAGTACCAACCAACCTAACTAAAGGGACATACATGGTCAGATCAAAGTCAAGCTGCTGATGCGTGGTCACGTGGTTTTAGGATATTCGCTTTCGCACAGACCTCACGGTCTATAAGACACAACAAGCCCAGCTCCCCCTCCCGCCTCAATAACTTCAAGGCGTTTTGCCATGTGTGATTTACAACAGCACAGCAAACAGCGATCATGGGAGAGAAGAACGACTAATAGGAATTCACAAGTTTGGAGAAGGAGGAAATGATAATTGACAGGCTGGAAAATCTAATTTTACTTTTCACGTTATTGGAAGAAGAAAAGAAAAAAAAAAAGAACGGACGGCGTCGGTGATCCGTTCTCCCTCTGCATCGGACCAGAACTGAGCAGGGGTAGTTTAATATTTCAGTACTTCCCTCATATTGCTCCTCAAAATCTGCTCTCTGATAGAAAAACCAGAGTCCTGACTATCTGTGCTACCTGACGATCCGTCCTACTTTGCGTATATTCAGAATGGCAGCTACTGGAAATTATGCTGTTTTCTACATACATAAATACAGCTATGAACACACAGTAGGTTGGCATGGAGAAGAGGGTGAAGAGGGGCAGACGACATGAGACGGAGAACAAGATGATGCAATTTTCATCAACTGCGACAATGAGAACCGATTCTGGCAGTTCAGCTCGACCAGGCAGAGCCCAATAGTCTACATGCGTGTCCCTTCAGGGTCACCCAGCTACCCATCGTCTAAAGACATGATAAGCCACCATGTAAATGAAGCTGAAATCAGCTCCATCTGCTTTCTTTCACATTAAAAGTTTGAGATGCAGTAGAATGGAAAATTCACATCCAATGTCTCAGAGGAATCATTCTGACAGCATGTTGAATCTATGCCATGAGGGGGATCCGTCCTGCTAGGTGTACCCAATAAAGTGGATGTTAAATCTGTAATGGCACATTAAACATTTTCAAAAATCAAAGGTCAAAAATTGGCTACAATTTCATCAGTGCAACTCATACAAGTCGACATTTTTTTGAGTGAGAAATCAGATGAAACTACGCTGCCATTTTCTGATAGGTAATTTAGTTTTGAGGAGAAAAGAAAAGCTGCTGAATCTTCAAAATGCCCCTCATGCTCTCAAAGAGAATGAGCAACAACTGCAAAAACAACAACAACATAAAAACAATATCTAACCTCACACCATCCCTCCTCAACCTCAGGGGAAAGAATGGCACAGTTAGACTCATAAACAGGTGTCCACCGGCCCCCGGTTCGCTGTACTTTAATAGCTGTTTGATGTTTTTGATGTCTAGTCAGCTCGATCGTACCTTGCTGCTTGATAATGAGGCCCAATAATGATTCCTGAGCTTAAGGGGTTAATGGTATGTAACCGGCAGAGCTGCTAATTACACGTTACAAACTATTTATCAGAATCTCCATCTGCGCAAGCACCGCGGCTCTCATTGTGCACGCTAAATTACTCCACGGATTATCATTGTAAAGCAAGTTTCAGTAATTAGGGAACCATACTGCTGTTTTCTTATTCTGAGAGCACCAAACGACATCAAGAGGAGAGGAGAAAAATAGAATGACTCGTTAATTTGGGCCCCGACGCTCCGGATGCGAGACGGAATCTGCCTCGTTGGAAGAAACGCTAAAAGAAATCCGTCACTGTTCTTTCGTTTTCTCCAATATGTCTCGACTAAAGGTTTATCCTGAGGGGAGTTTTTACCCGCCAAAGTGAGAGGGAGGTGTAAATTGCATTGGGAAACCCACAAAGTCTTTGGCGAGGTTGTTTGGTTTGCATTCAGCGGGCAGAAAGAAGAAGTCTGAGCTCGAGTTCCGCAAACGAGCGATGTCCGATGGGCGCCGGCTCTCCCGCGGCCGGTTATTTGAGAAATAACCGTTACATCCCTCGGCCCCAAAGGTGTGCCCAGGACCGCAGAGACGTGTACCATCTCCACTTCCACTCTGTAAATTTTTATTAAAATCACCTTCATTATAAGACAGTGTTCATTATAAAACCAAAAACGCCGGTCTCTCAGGGGCCCCGTGGATTAATAAGGACAGCGGTGTATTTTAAGCCGTAAACTCAGCTCCTCACTGTCCTTAATCTCCTTCCTACTTCACAAGGCCAAATTAACACCTCTCCTCAGCTCTGACGGGACCTCATTAGCAAACTTCCAGGGAAAGAAAAGAGGAGAGCGGAACGAAAAAAAGAGGAGAAGAAGGAGGGAAGCGACCAATGACAGCCACCAGCTCTGGGATTAACCCTTTCTCCTCCTCCAGCTCGGCGGAAAAACTAGGTCGGCAACGTGTTTCTAATCAGTCGCCTGGTTAGTGATAATTAGAAGGCAAGATTGAACGGGAGAAGAGAGAAAAAGTGGGTGGGGAACGCTGAAATAAAAAAAAAGGAAAGAAAGGGAACCTGTCATGTTGCGAACACTTCAAAGGAGCCGACTTCTCCTTTAGAAGTGGCATGATGAGGGTCCAAATACCACGAGGCGCTCCTCTGGGCCTCCGAACCCAGGCTGAGGAGGAGGGGTTGACAGAGAAGCGAGGACCCAGTTTGTTCTCACACATTTGTGTCCACACACACACACAAACACACGCAGACACACCTGTACGGCGCAGCTGTGGGGGAGCGTTAGCCTACTCCCAACTACGCAACCTGTCCAACTCCAGCCTCCTCTTCACACTCGCCCCCTCGGCAGCAGCAGGTCGAGGTCCCAGCGCTCACACTGAGGTCGTGCAGACTACTGCTGGGTAAAGTTCACAAGCCTCTGCAAGCTGTTTGACATTACCAATAAGGTCAAAGTGTATCAGAAAACACCAGAGGATTACAGTGTTGTGGTGCACCATGCGGCAGGCATCACAGCCCCGACCCAAAACTGTACATGTCGTAAAACGTGAATGTTAAACGGCTCCTTCTCCGTCTTGGAATAATAAATATACACAAACAAACACAGTTTTCATGAAGTAACATTGAATGCAGAACTTTGAATTTAGCGTTTTCTATAATCTACTAGGGCTGAAACGATTAATCACGATGAATCGATTATTGTAATAATCGTCAACTAATTCAGTATTCATTACCCAGAGTATACAGACTGAAAAAAAGGGACATTTGCTAAAAGAACAACACATTCAGAGCAATAACTAGGCCTTCTAACATATTAATGTTAGAAGTATGTTTTAGCTGGAGATTCATCCTTTGCAACTGCATAAACTAAAAGAACGATGTGCTATTGCATTTTATGCAATGAAATGTTTGTTTTAAAAAGAAATGGAATTATTTGTTTAGTTACGTCTTTTAGCCGATCAATCGACTAATCGTCAGAATAAAACTATTACCAAAGAAAGCTCATTATTTGAAGCATGGCTGTGGTAGAGTCATGCTAAGGTTCCGATTCGCTGCCAGGGTTGTTGAGGTAGGTGAAATAATTCAGTCGGAGGATTAGCTTCAACTCAAATCAACACGTTTGTTGAAATTTGTATGCAATAGAGGATAATAATCGCATCCAAATAGTTTTTAATGGATATAGTCGTCTTATATCATGTGCCTTGTTTGGTCCTGACCCAAAATCTATGGAATACGCTTAAAGAGAGACATAAGTCAGGAAACCGCTGAATCTACCAAAAAGATGGTATAATTTGACTAAAGTATGTGGTTTCAATGCATCAGCCAATTGTCAGAGGTAGCACATCTATCATTTACAGTTCAAACTTGTGCAATCTTTTCTCATTTTTAAGAAGTGTTGATGTTTGCTTTGTTACCAGCCTGCATAGAAAATTTCAAGCTTATTAAAAAAAAAAACCAAAATGACTGATTGGTCCCAATGATAATTGTACAGAAACTTCTCATCTGTACAGTCTAGTACATGAGTGCATCTCCTCAGCCTGCACAAACACTTATCAAGTTACACAAGAGAGACCAAGAGGTACCCAGAGAGGCCTGCAGCAAAACACAAGATAAGGGAAAATAGATAAATAAATAAATAAAAATCATCGCTCATTATCAGCCATCTATTTTATCTACTATAAGGCATCTCTCAAATCCCAGTTGTCAGACATCAGTGGTGTTCAAATTAATCCTCTGGGTTCCCGTTTGCGCAATAAAGACATGGACGGCTTGATTCACATATTTCTGGAACTTTACAGTCGGGAGTAATTGAATTAGCACAGAAATGAGCCACAGAGTCGTGGGAGGAGAGCGTGGCGTGGACCAGGATGGCCGCCGCTCGGGAACGCGGCGGCTCGGGCACAGTCAATTAGAAAGCATTAAAAAGGAGCTGCCAATAATCACTTCCAAGAGATCTGAACAATCCATGCTGAGTGTTCTCATGTTTACAGATGATGGGGCTTTCAGGTTGGTGCTGAGCGGGAGTTTAGAGGTGGTGGTGGGGCGGAGGGGGAGTTAGGAAACGAGACTGGAAACATATTTGCGGTATCATTTCCATAAGCCTCTGCTTTGCGGACCATAACGCGGCTCGCAAATGTGATTTATGACCTTGGTTTAATGGCTGGAGCACAGTCTTCGTAGGTATCAGATGACTTTTTCAATATGGCGACGTCAGGGGGGGGCACGGCGAATGCACCATCTCAACAGGAAATGAGGGCTTGTCTCAGCCAAGAAAATATGAGAAGCCAGATATCTGATCATCTAATGGCAGATAGATGCTACTTCACTTTGACAGAAAAGGCATCAGTCAATACGCACTAGATGAGCAGCAACACGCAAAGTACGCCATGGATTTCTCCCTCTATCTATCAAATCACTCGCTGAAGGAGCGCCGCGGTGCCTTTTTGGTCAATGTTCGCACGGCGTCCAACAGGAGAGTCTTCTTCGACTGATATTTGTGGGACGGAAATGTTGGAAGTCGTCAATAACTACTACTTAGTGGTCTCTCCACTCTGCAGTGTGTGTAATCCAAGCAGAGACATGCGACTCACCTGCGCCTGGAAACTCTTGAGAACAGGTGCCACCATCTCCCGAACCTCCTATGCACACACACACACACACACACACACACACACACACACACACACACACACACACACACACACACACACACACACACACGCACGCACGCACGCAAACACAAAAAAAGGAAACTCTGTCTCAGCAGATTTTACGGTGCAGATGCTCCACCTGTTTATGAATCAGACTGGCCCCTGGGAGGCACAAACAGCTTGCTAAGAAAGTCTAAAACACCTCCAAGGTCCCGGCGATGTCTGTAGTTTCGCAGGGCGGAGGGTATTAGTGGTAAAACTGAAAAGGGTTTGGGTGGGCATGTTGGAAAAGTGGGGCTTTCCAATAGCTTGATTTAGAGCTCAGAAATCCTGACTCGTGGAAGCTCTTGCAGCTGCAGGTAAGGGGATTGTGCTGCCAGCGGTGACAGCCTGATCCCGACTTAAACGCCTGTATTATACCGACAGGATTCCGGCTCCGCGCAGAGATAGGCAGGCGGCACGGCAAATAGCCTCAGGGTTCATTTATAAAACATAAAAATATTCTCTTTGACTTCAGCTAAATGTCAATACATGATTATTTCAAAGAAAATGTTGATGAAAAAGGACAGAATCATATCTGTACCATGCATAGATTTAGCTTTCACTGCACTTAGTTTAGGCAAGCCGGGTTTTTTGTTTTTTTTTCCTTAAAAAGTAAGACAGAACAAAAGTGACAAGTCTTACTGTAAGGCAGAGAAAACAAAAAGTTGATGCACAGATGGGGTCTCAGCAGGTGTGAGCACTGTATGCAGAACAATAATGACATTTTAGTTCGCCTAATGCAAACTAACATTACAGTCAGCTGGGTTACCAGCTTCTGATCTGACAACTGACAAAACTAGCTGACACGTTGTTATTTTGCTTGTAATAGAACCTCTTGCTTCAAGTACACCTGCGTAGTAACAGCTCAATTCAGTATCTGATCTCTTTGCCAAAATGTTTTTTTTATCTACTTTCAAACAAAGCATTTAGATGTAGGTTTGGTGCCCAAAGGAAAACATAGGGCTGAATAACAGCAAAAACCCAAATAATGTAAACGAGTTATGCTAATATTTGTTTCTGATGATTGCATTATTCTCGATAGGTTGTCTTGACTCCTAGCAATTTGTTGTGATACAGGAGTGAAAAGTGTTTGATATCTTCAGTTTTACTACAAGATGCCAATAAATGCTACACACTTTCAATTTCAGAACTCGGTTGCTGCTTTATCCATGTCTGAGACAAAGAAAGCTAAAAGAGACTGCTAACTGGGCAAGTTAGATCTTAAAGCACTTTGAAGAAGCTTCCGCCATATTTAAAATGTTTATGATGCAGCATTTTTGCCACTCACCAGAACGAGGTAATTGCGAAAGAGTAACAGTAACATCCACTGCAAAAATAAAATAAAAGCGAATTACTTTAGCCACTAACAATTAGCTATTAGCGGCAAACAATGAGCATGTCCTAGGAGCTCTAATTTGGTGCTAAACTAAAGTGTTATTTCATTATTTTTAATAAGTCTGGACTTAAAAGGTAGTTCAGTGCCTAAAAAGGTAAACTGAGCAAACCTTCACCAGAAACCACCACAGTATATTTTTGAAATCCTGATACATGGACAAAATAGACCTGGACTGTTCTACAAAGCTTCTGTAATACGCTGTAAGTCTGACTTCTGAGAAAAAGTCAGAATTGTTTTTTCTATGATTTATTTTTTAATCAGTGCCCCTAATGCTCTTTAGTACATAACCAATGAGGACAACAGTTACAGTAAAAGTCTGCTTATTCTAGCTTCTAATAGATACACATATTTTGTGATTTAATTGTGAGTGAAGTCAAATTCAAAGCCTCTTGTGTTGGTAGAAAAATGAAATATTAAAATGTAGCTGAAAACTTTATGAAAAAGATTTTAAAAAACAATTTTTACCTACTTCTAAGCAGAGCTTTCAAACTGATCATAAAAGTCTGAAAACACTAAATTTTATGATAGCTGCATCTATTCCTTTTACTGTTTAGGCACAGAACAAAAAGATGTAATTTAATGAAACATGTGCAATGGTAGGTGTAGAAGGGATTTTGTTTTCCCTTAGATTCAGGATAGTTTGCCACTTACTGCAAATCTCATTTGTTTCAGCTGAAGAAATTTAAAAAATACCTCCAGTAGAAATCTGACATTAATGTTGGATTGGCACCCAACGTTGATAACATCGGTCCCGGTATTGAAAAAGATTCTAGATCGGGTATCTGTGACAATGTTTTGCATGTTTGACAAGGTGGTCAACCTTTTGTTTGGTCAGTTTCAGTTTCTTATTTATTTTACGGTGGCTGTTTTTCTCCTAATTGCACTGACTGGACAAATTTAAGTTGTTTTTCCATGATTGTCCAAGCTTGTGAAGCTGTTGGTGTATTTATGTGAGCTGTACTGGTGCAGAATTATCGAATAAATTTGCAATTCAGTACATTTGTGTCTATGTTTAAAATAAGCAGAATTTTAAGCCAAATCAGAACCGTTTTTCTGTTTTGGATCAGTATTGACCGATCCTTGGATATCAGTATCGAAAGAGAAAAAGCTGGATCAGTGCATCCCCAGGTCAGACAGCACGGTAACTTTTTCATTAACTGCTGCTTATTATTGGAGTTAAATCACATTTGTCAGTCAAAGATGGAGGCTAATGCAAGGCCTCAGCATCCAAATCTTAATGTCAGGAGTTATCCGGTGACAAATAGTCACCGGATAACTCTGACATCCTTTAATGCAGATTTTTCCGAAAGCCGGAGATAATTCCCCATTGATAAGCACACGCGGGGGCTTAAGTTGCACCACCTGAAGTAGGCAGCCGGTACCTGCTGAGGTGAAGATGAGGAAAATGACACATCCTAGCTGAGATAATGGGGGGCAGGGTGCTAGACTCACCTCAGGGACATTTCTCTTGAACTCCCTGCTCAGTTCCACCAGGTGCTTGTGGGAATGTTCGCTCTCCTCCTGCCGACTGGCCAGCTCAGACGCGACAGAGTTCAGTTCCCTCTGCAAGAGCACAAAAACAGAAAAGAAAAACATTGAGGGGGGAGAAGAAGAGTGAAGAGGCGCCACACTTCCACACATTTTTTTTCTTCTTTTTCCATTTTACGTGGCCTGCCGAAGCTCATCCAGCACACGGCTTAGACACTGTACATAAATAAAAATACACACTGCTGAATATTAACAATGTAATCCTTCATGATCTCACAGCAGTAATACTTACAGCTAGCCCTGGCCCATAAATAATTAAGCCAAAATAAATCCAATGCCTACAGTAGCAGAAGGCCTTTTAGATAATCAGTATTTGAAATAATCGATACGCTTGCAACGGCTATAGAGCGCCAGTGAGCAAGTGGGACGAGAGGGAGGGGGCCAGAGACACACACACACAGAGAGAGAGAGAGGGAGGGAGGAGGAAGAGGACAAGTCACGTGTAGAGACCCAATAACCTGACAAACACCCTTACCAACACACAGATTCCTCCTGAAATAAAACATTGTTTTATAAAATCAGCCCAGCCCAGACTGTGGAAGGCACCAGGTTGGGTTTCTGCTGTAATCACCACGGCTTTTGACTCTATTTCCAGTCTCTTTCCCATCCCCCTTCTCCCTCCAACCTGCACCAATCATTATATTGATCCTGCATTGATTTCCAGTACATGACAGCAGCCTCCATGGATTTAACCAAATGACCCTTCTGCAGCAGCAACAGCAGCAGCAGCCCTGATCACTATTCCATTAATGCTCCGGCACATTGCTTGTTTACATCTTTGTGTTATGGCAAATCGGAGCTCCACCCCGGCAACGTGTCTGATCCGCCATTCAAAACCGTCTGCGTGGCGGGTCCTTCATCAGAACCACTCATTCATGCCAGACTCAGCTGCTCGGCACGCCGTCCGCAAATCCAATATTATTGATTGGTCGTCCAATTCCTGGCCCTTTCAGCAAACAGACACAAAAAGAAAAAAAAGAAGGGAAACAGATTCCAACTCTGCTTTCTGTGCTGAAAGCAGGAATAGCATAGACAACTGGATATTGGACCCCGGCTTCATCCCGACTGCGATTATCAGTAATTGATGAGGAGCCTCTTTTGTAACTGGTTCGCTAAAATAGAAGAAAGTAGGGTAGGGGATTCAATTATCACTGCAAATTCATATATGACGCTGGGAAATTAAATTGACTGTGTTTTAATTAATCTGCAGTCTTAGTTAAAGGCGGTTTAATAAATCATCTCGCAAAGCAAAATAAGAGAAGGAAATGGAAGGATGAAACCTAACGGCGGGGCAGAGCGGGGGCCTCGTGGGATGGCGAAAGTCTGCCGGTCAGAGAAGCAGCCGCTAATTGAAGGGCTGTCGGTTCAAGTCCCTGGACAGGCAGAGCAGAGGACGGCTAAAGTGAAGATGAGCACAGTGGCAAAAAGTAAGACGTGCTGAAAAAACTATTCTTCATGTTTGAAAAAAACTGGGTAATTTTCTACAAGCTTTTTTGTTGTTAGTGATAAAAATTTATGGGCCCTTTGAAACTCTAAAGTTAATTTAAATAACATCGATTTTATATGTTTAAAAAAATACAGTAAAAATACTGTAGGCTGTTTAGTTTTTATTCCTCTCTAATGTCACACAGACATTGCCATCTTGTTTACAATGCATTCTGGGTAGATGACCCAGAACGTTTTTCCAGCATTTTTAGTTTCTTTAAAAAAACTGGTATTTTGGAAAGAATATTGTAGTAATATAACATCTGGTCAAAGTAGAAGGTGGTGGTAAAACACCCTTAAGTTGTTTATGTATTTTTAAAGGAAGAAGTCTTCTTGTAAAAATACAAGATGACGACAAATGCTAGGTCCCACAGCGCTAGCTGCATCCAGCACAAACAGATAGCGTTCTCCCCCTTAAATGGGAATCACAGCCACTAAAATAGCAGGCAATGGAGAGATGACATGAGGAAATGAAGATGAGGATGAACAAATAGAGGAAGAGGAGAGAAAATGCTTGTGTTTATTCAGTTACTGTTTAGAAGAGCTCCAGTAAGGAGAAACTCAAACAGTTTACTATTGGCATCGGTATCACAAAACCATTCTCAAACATATTTGAATGGTGTGCAAAGACTTAAAGATGCTCCTTTGTCACTTAAACATCAATTCATTACCTTCCAATTTGTTTTGTTTTACAGTTAGCTCCTGCTAACTGTGTTGGCTCTAGCTAAAATAGGTATCATGTGCACAATGGCACATGGAAACTTTGAGTCAGCTTGCCTCAATTCAGATGTTTTGTGTTCTGTTTTTCAGCACTAGCTCACTGTATGTGCCCACATATTGTAAGCTGTAATGAGAGAAATCCAGTTAGGAGCAAATTAAGCCATTACATGGCATTGGTTTCATTAACTTCAAACCTGGTGAGTGTGAAATGTAAAATCACTGGGACTGGTATTTTTCCACACAAACACAGTCATAGTCTTTTCAGGTTATCTAAAAATAGATTTCATGTACATACAGCTTTTATTACAAAAACACTTGCTGCACTTACGCGGAAAGCAAAATAAACTTTTCTTGAAACAGAACTAATTCGTTCAACATTCATCGGCTCCCATCGTCTGATGACGTAACTTGACCAAATCAACTGAATATATGTAACATCTGGAATGAACTACAATTTCAGTTCTTTTTTTAGTGTGTTTATTTAATTTTAAAGTGCAACACTTCTTTAAATACACAAAAAGCAAGGGAAAACATAGATATTGCATGACGGACTCGCACCATGGTGGCAGGAACCAGTCAGGTTAAAAAACAGCCCCTGAAAGTCTGGGACTTCCTAACTTATCCCAGCCACATGTGACACTAAAACTCAGACATCTCATCTATCCAGATTAGCCATTAATCCTGCTTTGAAGTACTTCTTTGGATTGGTCGCTTTGTACATCATTTGCTGCTTTGGTTGCATTTGTGAAAATAGGTTGGGCTCATCTCTCAGTTCTTCAACTATGAGATGGGGGATTAGCATTCAGCAAGAAAATCCAATGGATCTTCACCTTTCCACTTCTTTGCCTGTGCTCTCACCTTTTATGTACTGCACACAAGAGGAAAAAACATGCACAACCTGAGATGAGAAGACATAAAGATGGTTTGTCGCCTAGCTCTACAAAGTAGTATTCAAGGCAGCAAAACAAAATGTAGAGATGAGAGTATCTTGATTTCCACAAAGTGTCTCAAAATATTCTAACAAGTTAAGTGCTAGAACTGAAATGGACTTCAGAAATATAGAAAATTATTTATAGGTGCTAAGGGAGTTTTTACTGCTCTTGAAGGGATATTAGGATATAAAACAGTGAGACAAAGTAAGTACTTGCAGGATCAGTCAGCTTTGGTCTTTCAGTGACTTTTACTGACAGGAAAAAATTGAGAATACCCGATTACCTGATTTATCCTGTAACAGAACTAATTCGTTCAAACATAAGTAGATTGGATCAATGTGTTGCATTAGGCTTCTTGGCTATGAAACTGAAAACGTGTAAATGAAATTATAATACCCAGAACTGTAAAGCTTAAATGTAGAAACTGTATAGACGGGCTGCAGTTGAGTGTTATGACAATCTAGGTTTATATTAGACTTTTCTATTGTGTCTAACTAATAGCCTGGAATGTGAACCCCAAAGTCTCAATTATCCGATACCATTTCTATCCTCAGGAAACCCCAAAAGCCCGGATAAATGACCAATTAACCACAGAGGATTATATCCCATCATACCATTGCATATATTCCATGCATGTCAATGGTGTAGACAGATGAACTGCCTTAGATAAACGAACCACATCCCAGCATTGCCTTCCTAAGGACTGAATATTGTAGCAAACACAACTTTATGATACATATGACAGAACAATATGCAATAATAATCAGCTAAACATGCCCTCTTTTTGAGCAGAGAAATGACGAATTCTGAGTAGCTCCAACTGACAGCAGCCTGGCCTTTAGTCTGATTAAAGCAGATAAAACTGTGATCAAATGTTGATAGATTCTCAGACTGGGATAGAAAACAAACTCCCACGCTGAACTCAATGTTAGTATTTTACAATATATTTTTTTCCAAATAAATCAAGTCAGCAAAAAACAGTGAGTCTGTTCCAATTTAGAAGTGAAAACAGTTTTAAAACGACTGGTCACGTCACCCTATTTCTCAACGGAACTCCTAATAAAGTATCCAAATACTTGGCTGGAGTGGCATTCACTGAAATACTTGGCTGAATAGTACCGTCACTGAAAACGGATTTTACCGCACGGGATAAGGCGACAGGACTTTATAAATTCCTGTTAGCCCTTTCACGGTCCATCTGGGATGAGCCTAGCTGGAGATTAGAGAGGGCTTTCAGAGCAGTGGGCAACCTCTGCGGGATTCAAATGGCCCCGGACCAGCTAATCTCACCAAAAGAAAAATTCCTCAAGAAATGACGTTGAGTTGATGTTTTTTTTTTCCTTCTTTTTGAACTGCTTAAGATATAACAGTATGGTGAGTCTAAGTCTGCCGGTGCTACTGTGGCCTCTCTGTGGTTTCAGCTCGGATGATAAGGATGTTGGATGCTCATGCAGTATGCAAGCCAAACAGTGCAATCATTGTAGCATGGTTATTCTGAAAGCATCCCCACAGTTTCTAGACCATTATGAGGGAGGGGAGCCTGGGCAACAGCCCATCAAATGAAACCTCCTGCCTGTCCTTCTGGAAAGAAGTGAGGCAGAACAGGCTGTTTGCTACTTTGGTTGTCTTGCTACGGCTGATGATGGGAGGAACTCCGCAATATAGTGCTGCTGAAATAGTAATACCGTCTCAGGAGGCGAAAGTACTACGATTTTCCCTTTCCTCTATAATCAGATGCGATACATTTCAATCCACAACAAGAAGTAGACCTCTGATTCACTTATTTGCATTCACTTATTTACTTATTCAAGTGAAGGCATTCACTTATTTGCCTTCACTATGGAAAATTTCCTATTCATTTTTTTACAATTTAACATGAACGTCCAGATGTCTTCCTCAACTCCAAATCGAGGTGAGCTGCAGAAAGCCGGGCTTCTCAGAATCGTTTGACAGGTTTTAAGAAGGACAACTGGGAGCAAATTTTAAGTGTGTGGCAGTCTGGTCAATACAGAGCCCCTGTCATTAAGCCTCTGCCAGTCAAACATCCAGCCATAATTGATGAGTTTCCTCTGGGGAGGGTGGAGCTGTCATAGGGACCGGAGGGGCAGGGACGAAAGATTACGAGTCTTGTTGCGCTTGAGTCAATATGCCAGGGGAAAGCAATTTTAGAGACTCCTGACTCTGAAAACAAAGACCAAGAAAACAAGAAGATTATTGGGTTTTAAACGGATAGAGCAACAGTCTAAGTGGACCTGCGACTGAATGACATGTCAGAAGGAAATATGCTGTGGCTCCAGGAGTTATTTGGCTTGGTTAAAAGAAAAACAGCCAGAGATGAGCTGTCTTCTAAAGTTTAAGTTAGTTTGGGCCTTGGGTGGGAGCTTTAGCCTTGAGATCCTGAATTTGTTTTATCTCAGGTTTTCAAGTAATAAATGAGTTATATTGATGATGTCGACTTATACAGACGTTTACAGTGTTTCTTTTGAAGAGTTTGTGGTTCTCTGTAAAGTGTTTTGTAGGGTCCGCAAGAATACCGACTACCTGTCATCATCGATGATGATGAAGCTAGTGCTAAACTTAAGAGCTAACTTTTAATATGTCTGGACTGCACTCATTTCCATCCCAAACTCTGAAATACTTTGATCAAACCTGAACTAGACAATATTACAATTGACTTTGGTTTGACAAGCTTAAAAGCTTAAATATTCCCCAAAATATTGCTGAAATCTCCTTGTGTGAAACCAGTATCATGTGTCCTTTTATCTTCTGTGCTCAATGTATAATTATATACTTGTATTCCTCCATTTTTTTTCTGGAGATGTTGGCATCTAACACTAACTAACATGATATGAGCCAGTTAAGTATCTTAATCTTAGTAGAAATGCTGGACTTAAAACCCAGCAGAAAAAGACGTGACAATCGGTGCCAAAGAGGAGTTATGTTTTAGCTAAAATGCAGCGCTCACTTGTGTAGCGGCAGAACAGATTTGACATTGATTCATTAAACCTAGTGCATCTTGATTACATCTGTACTCGTAAGCTATTTTCTGGCCTTTCTCAAAGACAAATCATAGAGGAAAATGTTGACAACTAGAGAGAGGGGGGAGGAGGGGAGAAAAAAAAACTTTCCAGGTACTGCAAAAAATGAGGTGGAGTGAGTCTCTTTTGTGTAGAATAGGCATGGACAGCACAAATTAAAAGAGAAGGAGAAAAAAACAGGAAAGAGGAGGAGAGAGGGGAAAATGCAGATGGGGTATTATTTTCTTTTTGTATCCCATTTAATTGCAATCATAGGCAGATGTCTGAAAGTGTGACAGCATCAGCAGAATTGCTGCTGAGAGCACAAAAATCTTTGTCTAAAAATAATCAGACATTCTGTGTGCTGCTGTTTGTTATAATGGTAATCGATGCTGGAGGCTTTGAATTCCATCAATTTATAGATCCACTCTGTTCTGCCTGGTGACTGAACTGCCTCACAACCCCCGTGCCCCCCTCCCCCCACTCATGCACACACCCATTCGACGGCGCACACTCTTGCACGCAAGATCTCGCAACAAAAGAGCTCTTTGGTACACATGTGCTCTGACATCTGTACGCTGGGGGTCTGCAGTGAGGCAGTGAAGGGGTCGCTCTGTGATTAAGATAAGTGTAGTTTCCTTTCATACCCTGTTTATCGCCTCCCGTTCTCTGTGAGGCACAAGACTGTCTATAGCTGCTTCAGATTAGCCCCACATCGCAGACGCCACATTCGAGAGGGTGCGCTGATCAATAAATCAAATCACCGCAATCAATAGTCCCAATCACTGCAGTCTAGTCTGGACTCAACATTATTACTGGCAGCCCCCCCCCCGCTCCCATTCGCAGGGGAGAGGAGGCAGGAGTTTGGAGAGGGGAGAGAGGGAAAGGCGTATATTGGCGTCTGTCCATAGTAAAGATCCAAAATGGATTCTTATCTGGCCTCTTTCGACTGAGCAGCAGTCGAAGGCACAACAAATGGACTATTTCTATGCATGCGAGTGTGTGTGCTCTCTGGACCGTCCAGAGAGAAAAGGCCGGGAGAAGCCTCTGACCTCTGTGACCGGGCACTGCGAACGCAATCGGAGTAAGCGGTTTTTGACAGGCACAACATGTGGGAGGTCCGCAGTCACCTGGCATCTCTCTCCATCTGCTTTTTTTGTTTCAACAGTGCAACCGATCTACTCTCCATCAGGGCAGAGAAAGCTGTTTTAGCTCACAGCAGCATCAGAGTACTGTCAGACCACACCACACTCAGAACAAATCCTGAGTGCATTTCATCCCCAGATTTTGTCTAAAACAGCTGCAAGTTTCAAAAGGATGGCACTCAACTTAAAGTACCATGGAGACACAGAAACAGAAATGATAGAAATATATTAACAGTAAAGCAACCACTGAGGTGCTACATACTGCTTTGCTAATGCTAACTAGCTAAAGCCATTCAGAGACCACACACGACAAAAAAAACCCTGAAGTATAAGGTTTGGTTGTGGTGTGATGTGGAGCAACACGCCAAACGTTAACTGATTTCTAGGGCCGTTCAACAGGCCCAACTGGTTTGTGTCAAAAAATTGAACTTACCGTATTTTCCGCACTATAAGGCGCACCTAAAAACCTTAAATTTCCTCAAAAGCCGACAGTGCGCCTTATAACC
>CAEGAF010047869.1:0-50673 GCA_903067075.1 Micropoecilia bifurca
AGCCATATGTTTGTACATAATGATGTTCCCACATGTGCAGCTGTGCTCAGGAATCTCATGTATAGATGTATGTGTAGATTTTCTGTGTCATGCAATAATATAATTACAATTTTAGTAAATCCTGGTTTTAGTACAGTGAGATTTTTCTCAAGATTGTGGAAACATTGGTGTTATCATTTATTTGTGACTCAGTGAATGTCATGTTTTTTTTGTTTTTTTTAATTTTATTATTTTTCTCTTATTTTGTTTTTACCTTTTTTATTATGGACATTTTTGGTCTGGAATAAAGATTGATTGATTTGAACTCAGAAATGTCCATATATCCACACTTATTGCTCTCTGTTTGCAGATGACGTTTTGGTTAGTCCTTTCTGTGTAAAGTTGGCAAAATTGGGGTTTAACTTTGCAGCACTGTCATTTAGAACGCCGCTTAATGACAAGGTAGCAATTCATGCAGGGGGGCAGGCATAAAAATAGCTTTTTTAATGTCAAGGTTCTCAGAAAATGCAAACACTACTCTTTCAAGTGCATTCATGTGCAGAACTGCTCATTAATGATGGACTGTGGCTGATGTAGGAAAACATTTAGAGCTGACAACCTCGGCTTGCCTTCATACGGAGGAGGCGCCGTACCAAAAACGACACTGAAAAATTGCACATTTGGGAAGGAATCATTATTCGTGATCAATAAAAATAGGCTTTGCAACTTTTACTGCCATCCCTATGCCTATTTCTCCCAGAGAAATAATTTGCCTAGTCAGGAACATGAGGATTAACTGCGCTCCCATACATGTGCGCCGGCATTACCCGTTTGGTTTCACTCTGTTTTCCCTTTAAAGTTTGCACAAAGCCGGCTTTTTCAGACGCGCGTTTATACCCTCTAAGAATGAACAAATATCAAATCAAACGCAACATATTTTTATCTGATTTGCTCCTCCAAAGCAGCTCTTTGAGGAGCTTATAATTGCCATGTGCTCCGCTGAAGGCAGGCACATAGATCAGACACAACTCACAAAAGCTTCTGCGAGTGTGTGTGTGTGTGTGTGTGTGTGTGTGTGTGTGTGTGTTCGTACTACAGTTAGACAAACTGCCAAACAGCCAGCAGGAGTGAGCGAGGCAGAGGATGATTTCAAAGGTGGGAACAGTGTGCCGAAACTGCATGTGGCCATTCATCTCCTCGCTGCAGAGCAGGCAGGTACGGAGGGCCCGTACAAGGTCAATATTTTTACTTTGGCTCGATTTAATTACAGGCGGAGCGCCACCGAAAGAGCACGCAGAGATCAACAGATGCTGCAGAACTCAAGCCCCCATGGTTCTACAAGCAACACAATTTGTATCGTGTTGGAAGACGCTGGCACGTTGGGTCCCGACTCGCAGCAAAGCAGGGCCTCGCTCTCTAAACGGGGGAAATTGTTTTTGGTTGAAAATGCATCGTCCGTGAATCGCTTTTCCTGATATGGAAGTAAAAAAATGTCTTGAGACATAATTGAACTTTTAAATTTTTCACATCACAGTCAATTACTTCTGTGTACTTTATTATGATTTTATCTGCCACTTTGTAAAGTGAAAGGGAATTTCTGAAGTTTTTTTTAGCAAATCATTGAAAAGTATAAAGTGAATAACCCAAATATTAACATGTTTTTTTGTTGTTTTTTTTGTTGCCAAGAGCTGTTGATTATCTTGTGTGATGTAAAACAGCCTGATTGGCTTATAATAAGGCTGAGATGCAGCGATATAAGCAGCCTGTCAGACTGATTGTGTCGACAAGAATCAAGAAGGTCTAAAATCCTCGGGATAAGTTCCATTTTCATTATATCCATTACATGCCATCTAAGTAAATCAAACGGAAGCAGCCAAACGCAGTTTATTTTCATGTCACCGAGTACAGCGGCTGTGTTCGTAGGAACACCGAGCGGCGATGTGATTGGCCGAGCGAACCAGGAAGTCCAGCCGCGCGGCGCCGCAGTCACCCGACTTTGCTTTCGACGCAGGCGCATCTGCTTCCCGAAAATCAACAGAACACGGCAACGGCGACAGATACAGACAAGACACCAACATGGTTGAGGCTCCAAGCGGCGCGGCGGTCGGGTGGCTGCTGGTGTTTTCCTCCCTCGTCCCCGCGGCGGAGGCGTACGACGCGGGCGACGCTCTGGCGCTGCTGCTGTGCACCGTCCTGGCCGTGGTGGGGATCTGCGTCGGCCTCGGCTGGTACGCGCGGAGGCGGAATGGGCCGCCGCTCTGACGAACGGAGGATTTTAGACGTTTTGTCACGTCTTTAGCGCGTGCCGCGTTAAGCCTCCCCGTGCACGCGCCCCTCTCTGCAATCTACTGATCCTTCGGCGCAGGTTCTGCTCTGAAACGTCACGTGCCTTTATTGGAGATGTATTTCCAAAGCAAAACTCGGGATGGGGGGGAGCCACGTGAAACAACAGGAAGGAGACAATCCAGGAAGTGTGCGAATAACAACGCCGTGATTAAAGACCAAACACTGTTGCCTTCCATGCACAACAAAGACTTTTTTTTAGAAGATTTCTGCTTAAAATGCCTCTTTGTCTTTAACCAAATATGTTGGCTTTAAATGATCACTGTGGTTACTTGGTGTGCTTCTGAAATCAACAATGATTGATTTGAACTGTGATGATCACATGACTTAACTTTGCTTTGGAAAGTTCGATCTAATAGATCTGATTACAGCTTTTTATAAAGAATAAACACACTGAATCAAACTTTTAATGGTTCTTGTTTTTAATCGATGTGGTGCGTACTTCACAATATCCTTTTCTTGGTTGTCTTTTATTATTTATTCATAATCTTGGCTGTATTATTTATTGTAAGTGGCAGGATATATATTTTGGTCTGAGTTCAATAAGATGAGAGGGAAAAAAGCCTACTTTGGTTAGGACTGAAGTCAATAAAAATCATTCAAAAAATGTAAAATGTCTGCATGAGTAGATTTAGTCTTTTCAAATCATATCAAAATTTATGTTACATGGACTGGAGGAGATGCAGTGGTCTGCTGCTCAGGTGGTCTTAATGCATTATTTTATCAAGATTTGCATACAAATAATGCATCCTAATTCTAACAGATGGTGGCAGCACCATGCTGTGGGTATGCTTTTCTTCAGCTAGCATAGGAAGATGGATGCAGCTAAAATTGCACTATTTAGATGGGAAAAGAAGATTGTGGGTTGCACTGGGTTTCATTCGAAGGCGTCAGAGTCAAAGGGTGTCGAGTAAGAATGCAGAATTTAAAAGCTATTTATTTCAATTCAGGTAAAGCACTTTGAATTGCCTTGTTGCTGAAAATGTGCTATATAAATAAAATTACCTTAAAAAGATGTCTTTTGAAAATGTATCTTTTTTTCTACTTTTCTCATTAAGCATTTTGTGTTTTGTCTCATAAAATTGTGGTTGCGACATGAATTGAATTAAATAAATACTTTTTCAAGGTTGTGAAATGGTTAAATATGGTCAAACATAGCTGTGGGAAGTCACTTGGGCTTCTTATGTCGATAATAAATATTAATAATAATAAAAATAAGCATGTTAGACATTCTTCCCTCTGTGATAGATGAGTCAGTTTCAAGTCCAACTTCTCTGCATGTAGGATTAACAACTACATCATCTTTTCTGCTGCCCCTCACCCCCACTCTTCCCACGCATGTATTGAGTGTATGTACATATGGCTGATTGAGTCATTGTTCCCCACGGTTACCATGTCTGTGACATCACAGCTCCGCTGTACATGGGTTGGGGGCGGCAGAATCAGATCCTATGAATTTCTCATGCTGACCAGGCAGAACGAACAAGCGGGAGCGCAGAGTGCTCGTGTATAATGCATACGTCCTACAGTACAAAGGGAATCCATCCAGCAGTGATGTTGGTCTGGCTGAAAACCACAGCGCCTTGCGCATTTGGTCAAAGCACACACAGTAAATTAAAAAACATCTACAAATAATAGTGACCTGGTGTAGTGACCCCTCTATATTTTGCAGCAACATCTCCCACTTGTTTTGGGTTCCTCACTTGTACTACTTGCATTGGGACTTTGAGCCTTTCTGACACATGAACATGGCTTGGTGTCATGGTTACATCGTGTTTTGATGAAGGATCCCCACCGCATGATGCTTCCACCACCATATTTACTAAGCTGCTTTGGTTGCACTTCATTTTATTCAGGGGGAATCAGTGGAAATGAGGCTAAATACCACTCTAATTTTTATTTAATATTAATTTATTTGAAAAATATATTCGTATATTGCATAAACAATGTATAAACAATTTTTTTTTTTAAAATTACGTTCCTTGTACGTTTTAAATTCCGTTCCTCGTTACCAGGAGGCGGCCCAGCGCGCCGTAGTAACGCGTTACCGGTCAGCAGTGGCCCTGTTGAGCAGATGTTACCGTCAGAGAGACAGAGTTGCTGCTGCTGCTGCAACAAGAGACAAGACGCGTCTTGGATCACAAACAGGAGGGATGCAGGGCGCATGCGCAGTGCGCTCCGTTTACTGTAGGATATTCACCGTGGAGGAAGAAAAAAGAGAGAGAGCGAGAGACAGAAAGAGAGAGAGAGAGAGAGGGGGGGGGGAAGCAGGGACCAAATGTAAAAAAAAAAAACTGCTAAAAACCCGACGTGTGCAATGTAAATAACCAGCCGGAGGGACACGAATTGGGATTATCAACAGGTAGGAGTTTGATTGATCGTGTGATCGGATGTCTGTCTTCTTCTCTGTTTTCTTTTTTCTTTTTCTCCCCCCCCCCCCCTGCCTCCTCCCCCTCCGGCCCTGTCTTCTTATGTGGTGGCAGCGATTCTGGTCAATTCATAGCGGAGCCTCGGAAATGATTCTAGTCTAATGGATGCGCGAATCATGCGGGATGCGGAGATTATTGTTCCGTTCTGATGAAAAATTACAAACAAAAAAAAATAATAACACGGGAATCTATTGGACGTTAAGAGGACGCAATTCAAACGCGTAAGTATAGATCCAAACGCCTTTGTGTGTAATCGAATAAGCTGTAAACAATGCGAAAGTATGTCATGTCGTTATTACTAGGCGGCTTGTTGTTTTTTTTTTTTTTTGTCGTTTCTCCCGAGCCGTGTCGATCCATCTCCATCAGCGGACAGCAAAAAAAAAAAATGGATCATATCTGTCCGCTTTAACTCTATGCGAGATGTTGAGGAAAATGGTGGTTTGGCTCGATGGATCCGTTAATGAGAGCAGCGCTTATTAGCGACCCCCGTAATCCCTTTAACCTTTTGATAATCGGAGGAAAACAGAGGGATGCGTTAACGTTTATGTCGCACGGTTGCGTGAACGTGCGGGGCGAGGCGTCGGTTTTCTATAGAGAGAATCTTCCTCTGTTCTGCGGGGAAAGTGTAGGGTGTGATCAAGAACAGCTTTTTTTTTTTTTGTCTGCATTTGTCTTTATGTTTCACAGTTGTGCCGAATACGCACACAATTCCCCCCCCTCCCCACCCTCAACCATAAAGGAGGGGCGGTTGGGGTAGATGGGGGGCTGTGAGCTGGGGGAAAGGGGGGGGGGGGGGCGGACTGGAAATCCAACCTAAACCTTTGCAAAATGTGGAGCTCGCTGCTTTCCGACGCGTAAAGATGCGTCGTCTCTCGGTGAAGGCAGGATGTACTGCGCTGTTGCCATCTTTTGTTCTGGAAATTCCGAGGCGTCATGACAAGAAATCTGTGTCACTTTCATCGGGCTCCGTCCGCTGCATGTCTCTGCTTCTCGTCTCATTTAGGTTTTTCTTGTCTTTTCTCTCCCGCCCCCCCTTCCCACAACCCCAGGTTGAGTCACCGTTATGCCTAAACGCGAAGAAGTCCTCTTCGATTCGTCATTTAGGGGTGGGGGGGAGGTTGTGGGGGGGGCTGCCTTTTTTGTATTAACTATGCAAGTGCAGTTGTTGTTGTTGTTTGGCACTCAATGCTGATGGGTGGATGATGTTTTTCAGGGATCTTTTCCAGGTGTGTGATGAGACAAAGAAACAAAGGATGCCTTAGAGAGGAGGCTGCCTGTACGCCTGGAAACCTCTTCAAAGCACACCACCAAATGGATCAAACGCCTCCCCCTGCCACCTCCAGATCATGATACTCGGCTGAAGCTATTCCACTACATTTATGATCCCTCCTCCATCTATGGCGAACTATAGCCATGCAGGGGACCACACCATCTTGCAGAATGTTTCTCCTCTTGCCACATTCCTCAAATTAACCTCCCTGGGTTTCATCATTGGAGTCGGTGTGGTAGGGAACCTCCTGATCTCCATCCTGCTGGTTAAAGACAAGAGCCTGCACCGGGCACCCTACTACTTCCTGCTGGACCTGTGCGCCTCGGATATCCTGCGCTCCGCTATCTGCTTCCCCTTCGTCTTCACCTCTGTGAAGAATGGATCTGTCTTAACCTACAGCATACTGACCTGCAAAGTGATTGCCTTCCTCGGTGTGCTCTCCTGTTTCCACACAGCATTCATGCTCTTCTGCGTCAGCGTCACCCGCTACCTGGCCATCGCGCACCACCGCTTCTACACCAAGAGGCTGACGTTCTGGA
This sequence comes from Micropoecilia bifurca, assembly GCA_903067075.1. NCBI lineage: Eukaryota > Metazoa > Chordata > Actinopteri > Cyprinodontiformes > Poeciliidae > Micropoecilia > Micropoecilia bifurca. Next base: position 6,561 of record CAEGAF010047869.1, read on the forward strand.
CGTGCTTGGCCGTCATTTGCATGGTGTGGACGTTGTCGGTGGCCATGGCGTTCCCTCCGGTGCTAGACGTCGGGACATACACGTTCATCCCGGAGGAGGACCAGTGCACGTTTCAGCACCGCTCCTTCAGGGCCAACGACTCGCTGGGCTTCATGCTCCTGCTGGCGCTCATCCTTCTGGCCACGCAGCTGGTTTACCTCAAGCTCATCTTCTTCGTCCACGACCGCCGAAAGATGAAGCCCGTCCAGTTCGTGCCTGCCGTCAGCCAGAACTGGACCTTCCACGGGCCAGGCGCCAGCGGGCAGGCGGCGGCCAACTGGCTGGCCGGGTTTGGCCGCGGTCCCACCCCGCCTACTTTGCTGGGGATCCGACAGAACAGCAACGCAGCGGGCCGCAGACGTCTTCTGGTGCTCGATGAGTTCAAAACGGAGAAGAGGATTAGTAGGATGTTCTACATAATGACATTTTTCTTCTTGGCTCTGTGGGGGCCCTACCTGGTTGCCTGCTACTGGCGTGTGTTTGCCAGGGGCTCTGTGGTCCCTAGGGGGTACCTGACAGCAGCCGTGTGGATGAGCTTTGCCCAGGCCGGGGTGAATCCTTTCATCTGCATCTTCTCCAACAGGGAGCTGCGGCGCTGCTTCAGCACCACACTCCTCTACTGTAGAAAATCCAGGTTACCGAGGGAACCCTACTGCGTTATATGACGGTTTTGCTGGGGTTTTTTACTCATCTATGTCTTGGTTACCCTGGTTTATCTTGATGTGGGCTCGTCCCAGTTGTACAGCTCTTGTTCTACGCCCTTCCCCTTCAGCCTCCTGGTTTTCCCTTGCAGCTACTTCTCACGACCCTTCTCAGAGGGTGGAGGGTGGACTGCCGATCACGCGGCTCTGCATGGGTGATTAAATTACAAAAAGTCCAATTGAACATGGAGATCGAATGGAATGGGAATATAGAGAAGGTATGGATCCCCTCCTATGTTTATGTTCTAGTAAACAGACCTTGTGGAAGGCCATGCCGATGCAGAAAAGCAAAAATTAAACAAAAAAAAGTATTTTGTTTTTCTTTTAACAAAACGATGAAAACAAAACCCCCTGCTTTGGATATTTCGAAGACGAGTTACTCTGTGATGTGTGAAATACAAAAAAAAAAGATTAAAAAGTGAACATGTAATGAAGAAACAATACCTCTCAAGGAATCAATGGAAATGTTTTACAGTTTATTAAGAGTTGCACTAAAAAGAAGATGTAAAGCTGCATTTCTTTGGTCGATGGTTGCCATCTGCATCGCAAGGACAACTTTTTTTTCCCTCTCTCTGTTTTTGTTCTCCTTCGGCGTAAACGATGAATGCTTTAATTTGCAACAGACAACACAATTGTCTTTACCGTACGTAAAGCAAAACTTGGTGACGTTGGGATACGCACCATCACAAGAGGATGAGATGGTTGTAATGTAAGTGGTTTCCTTTTCAATTTACTGGGCAGGTGGGTGGGCGGGCGTTACCGGGGGCGAGGGTTTACAATTTGTGTGTTTTTTTTTGTTTGTTTTTTTTTGAAGTTGCAACTTAAGACTAGAAATTATTTCTTGTAGTTTTACAATCCATATGTCCATAGTGTCTCGCATTGTTACTTTCTTAACTGATTTTACGAGAAAAAAATAAAAGATGGAGCAATGTATGGGTTTGGAATAAAAAAAAGACTGATTTTTAAAGGGGAAAAAAACAGATCTTGTGCTTAAAAAAAAGACATTGAAGACGTAGTTTGACGTTTCATCATATCCATGTACCTAAACACTATCATATTGTGACAGTATTGCCGATGCCACTCCGGGTGTTCTTGCCTTAATGGTGATGATATTGTCATGTTCTTTTTTTTATTTCCATTCAGTCCTAAAAAAAGATTAATTTTTTTGTAGATGCTAGGGGAGCTGTTTGTTTTTCTTTCTTTGTTTGTCACATCAGCGTGAAATGCATGTCCATTTTTTAAAAGAAGCTGGTCCACTCCCATGAGCATCACAGGCCATACACTGAGCAGCCCATTTTTTATTCTGCAATGGTTTGCTACACCCCAGAGTGCGGCGAGCACAGGGAGAGAGAGTGTGTGTGTGTGTGTGTGTGTGTGTGTGTGTGTGTGTGTGTGTTGCAGTGGATGTGTATTACAGCAAAGATGTGTGTGAGTTAGACAACCGTCACTTCAAGACCAGAGCCTTAGTATGAAATCTTGCACAATTTGTAAAAAACGTAAAAGGACAAAAAAAACTGAAAAAAAGAAAAGAAAAAGACATTTAAGGCACACTGTCTTGTTTCTACTTTCCCTACATTTGCTCTCTACTGATTGTTTTCAATGACTTACTTTCTTTTTTTCTCTTGTGGCCATTTTAATATTTATTATGTATTCATTTTTGTATATTATAGATAGTGTGTCAGTATGTGAGTCTTTCATTTTGAAGTCCCGAATGTGAGTAACGGTTTCAGTTAGGATTGCATTTGCTGAAAGTTAACTGTGTAATCTGTTGCTTTTTTGGAAATAAAAGAAAGTATCAATTTTGAAAAAAACAAAAACAAAAAAAAAATCTGTTTTTCTTTTAAAATGCATGTGGCTGAGTGGAGACAATACAACATGGCTATATTAACACTTTTTTTTTGGAGTTGTGCTCTTTGATTATTTATGCTATGTTTCATGGTTTTCTGTGCCTTGGAAGTTGGGACTCGGAGTAGAGTCCCACTTGAGTTGAATTTGTTCTAGTTTCAATGTGAGGAAAAGTGGTGGGTTTTACTTATTGCTGTGCTGCTAGCTAGCGACATAGTAAATAGCTCCTTTAGCAACTTTGGTTTGGAAAGTTCAGCTGTGTTATTGTTCCAATTTGTTTTAAATCAATCCTTTTTTGTTCAGCTGTGTTTTTGTTCCAATTTGTTTTAAATCAATCCTTTTTTATGCCACTCTCTCAAAAAATTATCATGAAAACAATTGACACCAACGTCACCCATTCCAAAAGGCAAAACTTGTGCAGACATTAGATTTCTAGTTTTGAAATCTATCTCCAGACCTCAAAAGGCCGGTGGTCTGAAACTTGTAGACGTGTTCCTGGTCCAACATGCATGAATCAAATGATTAAATGACCTTCTTGGCACGCTTCAAAGTTATTTGATTAATTTGTTTCGAAGCAAAAATAGGTTGAAAAAGACAATCGCCGATCCTTGAGGGTCTGACACCGAGGTCCCCCCCTAGACACCTCTGTCACATTTGTGCTAGATCAGTGGTGTCCACAGTCAAATCTCAAATTTTCCTCCACGTTTTAATTCCTTCCTTGGTTCAACACACCTGAATCAAAGGATTATTTGTTAACAGGCCTCTGCAGAATTTTGACAATTTGTGCTTTTTTCACCATATATTAATGCCATTTGCATAAATAAAAGTAGATGTCTATGCAAATTACCATCTATTACAACTAATGCAGTAAAAAAAACAAATGCTCCAATTAGCTGAATTACATTGGCCAATAGCATAGCTCTGACAAGCCATTTTATCACATGTCTGGCCTTAACTCATTTGCCTTTTGTCCAAACTGAGTTTATTAACCAAGCCATCTACTGCAGGTAAGATAATTATTACTTGCATCCTCTCCAAAGGACCCCGCTTCAGGAAAAGCTACTCTGCTTTACAAGGAAATGTTTAAAACATCAAACACGGAGGGTAAAAGCCTCGATTTAAAGTGGGTTTCTAAGTGACTATTGCTGGTTGGCACTTCTACAACGTTTCCATATGTATAATTTATGTGAGTGCTTTTTAAATATGAGCATAGTTTTTGCTCCAGTTTGTGTGGCACAGCGTATCACAACAGTCTTGCCACTAAACGCGAAGTGGCTCGGACATTTAATGGAAATAATCTGCTTGGATTGATCTCTCGGGTTCGCTCACCCTCGCAGGTTGTCATTCTGCGTTAAAGAGGAACGCCAGTGAATTTCACGTGACATACATGCAGCCACCATATGGAACAATGGCGTCCGATAACCCTTTAGCCAGGGCCCTCCGGAGCGGCGAATGACGTAGCAGTTTGTTCCAGTCTTTCTTTTTTTAAGGTCACATTGACTTGCAGTGCACTGTAAAAATATGGAAATGAGAACTGAAGAAATTAGTTAATTTAATATTTTCTTTAGAATGCATGTGTGTTGGGGGTTGGAGGGGACTTTGGATGTTTTTTTTTTAATTTTTTTTATTAGGGAATAAATGTAGCTAAATGATAAAATAGAATTCCTAGGCAGAGATTAATGGTTCAGTTAATTGATAATTAACTTTTTACCCTTTGGAAAATAATTAACATCTCTTCCAGACATGTTTAGTTATTGAGTGGCATTTCTAGACAAAAAATAATAATAATGATGATCTTTATGCCAATGACAGAGCTGTTTAAAAAAAAGTATGCTAACTATGGTGCTAAAATGGCTCCCCAGGGATTTCCACATTGTTCTTAAGGTTTTTCTGAGGAGACTTTTCTGTTCACAAGTTTAAGAAATGTCATTCATTTGTATCTTGTGCATCTGAACCTCCAGGTTTTCTGACATGGTCTGCATTCACAGAAGAGGTCTTGATGTTTAATTTAAATTTTTTTTTCTTAAATCTGTTTTTTGTTGTTGCTATGCGTAGTCGTGAATGATACGACTGTGAAAACGGTCCACATCCCCCAAAGCGACCCGCATGCGCAGAAGAGGAACGTCGACGTCACACGGCAGCGCAACGCTTCCCGCCCTGACGACGGATGGAGCCGCCAAGGGGTCGATTTTAAAGTTTGTTCAGCATCGAGAGTCGACAATATTGTCACAAGATCATAGCAACACGAGGGAAGATAATGTGTTATTCATTGTCTTCCCCCCGACGATGGAGACTTCTTTCTTCAGTTATTACGACGCACGTCTCACGTTAATGACATAAAAGTCGGATAAAATGCAACTCGACAGTTCAGTTTGAAAACTAACGGGTGAGATAACATTTTTGTTGGCGGGTCGAAAAGATTGGAATTAGTTCGTTCAGACCAAACCTGCTGTATGTCAAAACGTATAGCTTTATCAAATCTTCAACCAGTTAAATTCACTACCTGGTCAGTGACCCCAGTGCTTCAGCATGTACCAGTTCATGAAAGGCTTTAGTCTCATTGGTTGTTTCTGCTTCTGATGTTTCGGAAGACTTTTTTTCGGCTGGAATATTCTTGACTGCATAGCTTCTCTACTTGTGCTGTAATTTTTATTTGTATTTTTTGCAAAGTCATTGTATTTCGTTCAGGATGACAATGGCCAACACAATAAGACGGGTCTGAAGCTTGATCAATTTAAGGTCATGCTACCATATTCTGTTCTTTTTCTAGCTTTTATGCACATAAACCCAAATCACAGCAAACAAATCCTGTTATTCACCCCAAGAGTATGCATGCAGTGTAATATCAGCATTTTGGTGCCCAACAAAGTCATAATTTATTCAATAAGACCGGTCTTTGGAAATTCTGCCGTTTTAATCTCAGTCGGTGTTCATTTTAATTCCAGGCCTGCAAACCCAGTCCAAAGAAGCCAGATCAAACTATTAGATATCCGTCTAACAAAAATGTAATTTGGCGCTTTCTCTTTTTTTTCATGAAATATTACCTTTTGGGAATACTTCTTTAGATTCACGAGGGAGATATAAGCCGAGCTTTGACCATTTGTTCCACTTATTCAAAGCGAGGAGGAAATTTCGCTACTCAAGGCCGTGGCACGAGTTTAACATTTCACTGATGCATATTTCATTCTCATTGAGCACATGCAAATTAGCAAACAGTGTCACTTTTGAGCACTGGCCCATTTTCTGGCATGTTGATTCGAGTGCCCCAGTAATTCCCTCTCTCTCTCTGTCTCTGTGTGTCACTCTCTTTTCCTCTTTCTCTTTACATCTGAGGAAAATATGACAGGCAGAGGTGACGGTATGGCTGTCTGAACCGCTTCACCCCTCCGAGGTACCTTCTCATTCCGAGAAACGGGGAGGTACATATCATTCACAATCGAAGCAATTACCGACCGACCGACTGCTTGATTTCGGGCACACGTTTTTAGATTATGGCAGACGGAAAACACGATAATCACGCTGGATGTAATTTTCATTTAATGCTCAGAAGGCTATTCAATTAGGTTTTTTTTTTTTGCCTGCTTATGAATAATCAAGCCACGTCTTCTCCGGTTCCCTTCCAAGATTGGCGCTCGCAGTCGGAGAGATTTTTATTTCTAAGAATGGGTTAATAACAATAGAACACGCCTTTGTGTTATTTTATTATCAATACCATCTGGCGACTTACAAAAACAATTTAATTTGGAAATACAAGAAGGAAAAAAAAGGCCTCATTGAGTTTGTTTAATCGCACGAAACCCTAATTAACGAGCAGTAAGTGTCCATGACAACAACCTTTCAAAAATGGGAATGAAATGAAGTGAATGACTTAATATTTTGAAAAGCTATTTAGGGGGAAAAAATAATAAAGAACTGCTTTCTGTGTTTTGTTTGTGGTATTTTTTTTCACTATGTTTCAAACCATTGCGGTTTGAAAATGAGGACTGGCTGATGTTCTTTGCACAGGAATTGAGATGTTTATCAGCAATGACTCGTGCGGACTTTGCCGTGAGATGTTTCCAAATGCTGCTTCTGTTTGACCTCTGTGATTAAGTGTGTTGGGTTCGTAGCAGTGATTTTAGGAGCAAAACAGAGCCAATTGCTTTTTCTCGTCTTGGAGATGGAAAGTCTTTGAGGTGTGGCGCTGCAGTGGTTTTCTTGCCTAACTGGATTAGGGCTTTGAGGCTGATGTGTAACATCTGACTGACTACAGCCAAAAAAAAGGGACTGCTAATGCAAAAAACCAACAAAAAATAAATCAAATTTCAACTAATAGACGGTCTTTTCCAATTCAGTTAAATTCCAGAGTAATTGAAGGTGACAACAGCTCACAATTTGCCAAAACATCTGGGATAATGCAAGCGAAGCCTGCATTAAAAACATGGTTTTCAATAATGACTTATCAAATATCAATGTTTTATTATTGGAATTGTATGATGGACCGCAGAAAATAGTCCATCTGTCTTCCAAATTTTTGTACAAATCAAAATAAAAAAGCAGAACAACTATTTCTAAATCTCATTACATAGCTTCAATTTATGACCTTACTTTGACTGGGTCATTTTAATACATAAACACTGCACTGCAGGACATTGACCTCTGGCCCCAGCTTATTTTTTATGTATATAATTTACTTGTATTTAGCTTTGTGCATCTTCCTCACAGTATGATGCTCCTTATGCCATGTTTTACAGTGAGGGATGGTGTGTTCAGTGTAATGTGCAGATTGCCTTCTTCCACATGTTTACCGTGTCCCCAAAATGTCTTGTGATGAACTGAAAAGACCATAAGAAATCCCCTAGCTTTAAATATTAACTGATTAAACTGTTGAAGCAGCTTCAAATGTTTTTTTTCTTCCCTAGTAGAATTATATTCAGTAGTTGGATCATTTCTCTGTAAATGTGCTGGTGTTTTTTTTTTTAGATTCCCTTTATTCTTAAGTGTGTCACTGGCATCTCATCAATATAAATGAATGTAAGATGATGAATGCCAATTCTCATATGTTTGTCATTCATGAGAACAATGATATCCTGAAGTGTAATCTGTGGGGAAAGAACAGAACATGACGCAGAATATTTACTACTGATGGTGTCGGTTAACAACATTTGGGACTGTATGGTGGTAAAACAGCGCTCGGTTTGTTAACTGTCATCTATTTCTGAATTAACGTAGCTATGCAAGGAGTTTTTTTTGTTGTAATTTTCAAAAGAAAAATTACCTTTTTTGTAGTTGTTCTGTGGACCAAAAATGTACATGTTTTTGACACTGCAATGCATTTCCAGGGAGACATTTTGAGTGGTTATGATGTTCGGTGGTGAAACAATATGATCTGACTTGATAGGAGAAACTGTTCAGGATTTACTATCGTTCATAGCTTATACTGGGAATGTTGGGAAAATTCTGTTCACCTCTCTTTTTCAGTTTTTACATAACTTTGGTCGTTTACGCCCATTTGATCACAAAGTTTCTTCTGGCTCCCAGAAAAGGCTACCCATGTACCACCAGTGGCACAGGAACCATAGTTTGATGGAAACAGGTTGGTCCCAGTGAGAAGCTTTCCTCCAGTGACCAGGAGCAGGTGGTGGCTGCCCTCAAAATGTCAAAAGACATTGTATATGGACCATGTCTGTGGGCAGCTTTGGAGGAAACACAAGATGTGTGAATGGAAGCAGAAAATCCCATTAATACAAATAAGAAATGAAAAATACTAAAACCTGTATCCTCCTGGCCCCCTTTGTTACCACAGTTGTTTTTAGAGAATATTGTCTTGAGCCTTTTTATGAGCTGGTACAGCAAAGTTAAATTGTAGCTAGTTTTTTATTAAGCTAGCAGCTTAAGCTAACAGCCTTACGCCGGTCCAAACATATGAGTCAGCGGCTCAAATGTTTGGAAGCTTTATATTAGCTTATATTTGAACATTTTAAGCTAATATACCTCTGTAATCTGTTAGCTAGAAAAAAAATACCCAGACCAAGCTGCTTATTAGAATACAAGCAAGCTAGCATAACACAACCACACTGCTAATGGCTGGTTTAAGCAGGGGAAACAGAACAAAAAATGACAGCGGCATATTTTGCTAAAGTGCAGCTTAGCTTGTGATCTTACACAGGTTCAGCTTCTTTGCTTCTAAATCTCCCCCCCCCCCATCCAGTTTTGGTGGGAGTTCAAGAGTAAACACGTCTCCTCCGTTGCTAATACTTCGGATGAGTGATGAAGACTTAGGTTGAACATGATTGGTGGGTTAGCGCTTAAGCACCGGAGCTCGCCGAAGTCAGAATATGCAAAGAGAGACTACTGGTCGGCGATAATCCCCCTGACGAGGATTACCCATGTCTTTCATGCTAGATTAAAGGGTCCCATGATACCCTGCTGTGTTGTCTGGGTCCTGATATGGAATCAATGCTCTGGATAATAAATTATCGGCATCGTCGTTGTCTTTTCCTTTCAGAGCTGGGTTTGAAGTTTCCTCGACTCCCCAGAGTTGTTCTTAACGGTTAAAGAAACCAAACTATAACTGTTGTACAAATATTCAAATCTAACCACAAATTCACATTTGCATTTCGGTTTGACATTTAACTGGAATCTTTTCACACCTTATGTGCTCAAAACAGAACCACTAAACAGCAGCTTTCTGCCAAGAAAAAATAATCTTAGTTTACATTTTTTTGTTCCTCATTTGAGCTAAACAAGTTGCCGTTTTGAAATAATGGATAGAACACTGCCACCCTTTTTCAGACTAAATCTTGGACATTGTTTGAAACTCTCTTGGTGTTCTTGATGCCATTTGTTTGCCAATGCCTTCGGAGAACTGTTGTATTTATATTGATATTAAGTGACACACAGGGCCACCCCTGTTACTAGGCGACTTCTAAAGGTTATTGTTTACTCTTTTTAGGTATATCAGATTAGAAGGAGCATTTGCTTCCCCATGAATGCATTGAGAAGTCTGATATTATGGTATAACTGTGGCAAGACTGAATGCGGTGGTATTTCACATCCCCGGTTATACAAAGAATGTTTGCTGTATTTCTTTTTTTTTTTCTGTCAAATTATACTACGGTTACTCCATGAAGGAGATGGCGAACCTTTATGGCGTACAGATGTGTCCAGTTTGCATATTCTCACAAAAGGGCATCTCCAGAGGGCAATCCGTCATGACCAAAAGCCAACATGGTGTCTATTTAAAACGTCCAGCCAACTGCTTACATCTGCTCACTCTGAGGTACATTAGCCCAAGGAGGAATGAAGGAAGAAGAAGAAGAAGAAAAAAAAGCGCATTAAGGAGACTAAACTTGACACAGATCTCATTAAAAATTTTGATAATTTTAAATATTTTCCTTAATAATTCATTTATTTCTGCTTCACTGCGACCGAGGAGTGTTTAGGGATGTTTATCCAGGCGATTTGTTCCCTCTAATTCCACATCTTTTTTTCGTGTGTGTGTGTGTGTGTGTGTGTGTGACGAATCCAAGGGCTTTCGGAATAGAAATAAAAAGCGGGAAGAAAGGGGAGGGGCTTCGTGCAAGCGCCTGAGAAGGAGGGAGTGGGGGGGAGAAGGATTGTTGTGGGAGTTAATCCACTCGTCTTCTTGTGTTCCTGCCTCTTCAGCACATTCCCTCTCTCCTCTTCTCCCTCCATCCTTCCTTCTCTCCTCCTTTCCTCTGTATTTTTGGAAACATCTCATTCTCTTGAGTCAGGCCCGGCTCCGTCTAGCAAGCTCTCGCCTCCTCATCGCCCTCCTCTTCGTTGTCACTCTCTCTTTCTCTCTCTCTTTGCTGTTTGATATTAAAACATCAAGAGAGCCAAAGCAAGAGAGGGGTGGGAAGAAAAAAAGCAACAGCAAACTAATCTCTTTTATGCAGATTGACAGAGGCGAGAATAGGTGATTGATGAGCCATTAGTTTGCTGTACTTACATACCTGACAGGTAACTGATGGATGTATCCACATCTGTCGGTCAGAAGGGGCCCACGAAAAATGACGGGCCGAAAATTTTCCAGATCACAACTCAGCATTTCGGAAGCAGAATCGATGCGATATTAACGCTGCGGACACATTTTTGGCATTCATCTTAATTTGTCATACGGCACTGATTGATGGCGCCCAACTTGACTGATAGTTCTGTCACTTGCTGTACTTTTTGCACAGCCGACGTTGTTTATCGGCTCCCTTTTTATTACTTTTTCTCAAGTACTAATTAGCATGCGTGCAGTGCTGTGCCATTTTTCCTTTTTTTTTCTCTCTTGCAAACAAGGTCCGACCACTTCCAGGAAAATCTGCTGAATGAAGGTTACCTGAATCATAGTGTCAACTTGCGGCGTCCTGCTGGTACAACTTTAGATCTGCATGTGGGATTAAATGGCTTCCTATACGGAGCGATACATTTGCTTGTTCTTTAAATCATTTGTATCAGTTTGAGTGCTTGTTTCCAACCTTCAGCGAAACAGGCACTCAGCCTGGGAAGTCAACTGACCTAAGTTTGAGCCCAAGGTTTGGGGGCAAAAAGGTGTGAGCCATGGAAAGTGTCGGTTAAGGTGGTCAGAGCATCTGGATGCATTTCTCTGGAAGTTTCTTTTTTTTTTTGCATTGGAACCCAATCTCATGCGACATTTAGACAATAGTAAATAATAAATTAAATATCTTTCGGTTGTTTTTGTTTGGCTCAGATTTAATCAAAGCTCAGTTTGCAGCACATCCGATGCATTATTTTTGTGAGATTGGCTTATTGTGTGTCCTTCGTTGGAATTCTAGTGACTTTTTGTGATATGTGATAAACATTTCTGTATTGTGTAGCTACATGTCTTATGTTTCAGTTATTCAAACGTTTTTATTTTAGTTTTTGACCAACAAGATGAAAAGAGAGAGTGCTTAACGTAACAGAGTGCAAATACGTGACATGAAAAGTGTTGTGCAGATGAAGCCGAGTGAATCAGAAGCCCGTTGTTATGTGCCTTTCAGTTTCTATGGAAGCTTATTACCATTTTCCAATGTCAAAAAACCCCCCCGACTTTATTTACTTTTTCAGCATGAGCACAAACTTCTGAACAATGTGTTCACCAGAAAAATATTTCCCCTTCCACTTTAGAACATGGTCACTGCAGGGGGTGGGGGGGTTAGGGCCTAAAAAAAAAAACAATTTTCTACCTTCTGTGTTCAAAGGATTCAATTTTCCTCTTGAGGAATTATATTTGCTACATAGATGTAATAACTTTCCAACAGACTGATTACGCTGTTGCTATTTGTACAATTTATACACCTATAGCAAAGCTGCTTTACAAGTCAGTGCTGTGTGATTTACCTTCGGTATCATCAGCGGCACAATTTATTTGCAGCACAATGATTATGATTGGGTTTAGCCATGCTTTGTGCTTTGTTGTTTTATTCTTTAAACCAATTTGTATCTATGTATTGATGTTTGGCAAAGAGTAAAATAGCTGCGAAGCTGAAATATTACCAATGGAGTCGTCGTCGTTCTTCAGGAGAGGGACAAACAGCAGCGCAGTAGAAGTTTTGTAATCACTGCAGCAGCAGCTCAGGTACTTTGATGAAAAGATGCACACAAAATACTTTTATACTTAGACTTTTTTTTAGCACATTACAAAAGATGTGACAACAGCTCAGTGTTTATAAAATTAAGTTCGCTGCTGATACAGAAGATGCTTGGCAACTTTGTTTCTTCACTATGTTGTCAGATCAGATTTATGCTCAAATAATCCAACAATTTTTTTAGCTATTGTAATTGATTTTGATATTTTTTTCCTATAAGGAAGTCACTAAAAACAAGAAAATCTTTTATTATTATTATTATTATTATTATTATTATTATTATTATTATTATTATCCTGCATGTACTTGCAATTTCACAAAACAATTTTATTTCCTGTTAGTGTTTCACATCATCCCATGGGCGTCTTCCTAACTGTTTTAGCTCATTTGAACTTATTTAACGTAAACGATTCAAGCGTTTCGCAGCTGAGGGGAACTGGTGAGGAGAAAGAGTTTCCCAGTCTGAGACACTGCATTGCAGCAAGTTTCTTGTTGAAAGCTGTTCGCTTTCCTCACTTTCTCCAAGTGCGGGAAAGAAGTCGGAGAGATTGACGTCTGTAAACGACCGACCACCAGCTTCTTATGCTCATGTGTTGCATTAAAAATTCCATTCCACAAAACTCTTGGCAGGAATCTCTGTCTGGCAGCAGGAGCTTTTTAATAATGATTAAAGCTGAACCCCTAATATTCTAATTGTCTTGAGAACCTTTGCCAGTAAAATCCAGAGTCGATCATCTCTTCAGTTTTGGTGAAAACAGAAACACCACATTGAACATTTAAGTGATTTCTTTTTTTTTTTTTAGAATTATTATTATTTCTTCAGATTCTGCTTTAGCATGTCGCCTCATGGCGGTTTGACTGAGCCGTCTCTTGGGCGGGAAGCATTTATTCTGAATGCCATGTTACCGTTTTTTGGGGGGGGTGTTATGTTTGCATGGACCATAGACCATAGTTCTGATTGGCAAAGTAGCTCAAAAGAGTTAGGGGCAGGAAAACATTCTCAAATATTATTGCGACACTACAACATCTTTTTCACGCACCACATCGCAACACATGTAGAAACGCCTTTAGTTTGTTTTGTCAGAAAATCCACCAAGTGTTGGATGTTTTGGAAAAGGGGAAAAGCAAGAGAGCGAGCGACGGCGTGAAAACAATCTAATCAGTGAGTGTGAGATAAATCAGGAAACGTAACATAAAATACTTGGGGGAATGTAGTGTTAATACAATCAGTTCCATCAGCAGCTTGCACAGCGGCTGAGGGCTGCGGTGTGTCACTGATATGATTACCTACTCATCCAGGCCTCTGATCTCATTGTTCTCTGACACAGAAGATAATACATGCATAATAATGCGGGACTGTGCTGGAAATAAAGATTTGATTTTTGCGGCGGGGAAATGCGGTAGCCGCTTAACTCGTTTGTCACATATAAACGAGTCAAACGGTTAGTGGGAAAAGTATTGTCAATGGAGAATAGTGGCATAATTTAAGATTAGAAAAAAAACAAAAAGTAATTCAGCTGGGTTTTTTTAAACTGAATAAAAAGAGAGGAAAACTTTAAGTGTTACTTCTTCTTCCTCTAATAGTAGCAGCACATCCATACCCCATGCTGAGATTATAGATCATGTAGACATTGAAAACCCAGATTGAGATTTTGGCAGTATTTTCAGGAAAACTAAGAAACCCTGGGAGCTTGCACACTAGGAAAGTTCTCAAATAATCGATTTGATTGGAACAACAAAACGTTTCACAGCTTCATCTGGTTTGGTACACTTTCACGCTGCTTTAAAAAAAAAAAGCATTCAGGTGTAGCTACATAATTGGGGTGCTAGCAAAAAAAAAAAAAAAAAGCCCAGGATAAGCAACAGCAGGGGAGTGGACTGTTTCACATGCTTGTCTGCATAAGTAAGATAAACAGAAACACAAAAAAAGATGGCAGAGAAGGAGAGACTCCACAGACAGAGAACAGCCTTGCATCAAGCTCAACAGGAGTTTTGTTTGTTTGGCCGAGCTTTTTCACCTATCCCAGATGAAACCTGTTATCAAACTCTGGTCTGTTTACAGTCGACCAAACGATTTTGATGTGAAAGCGCACCGAGAGTCCACTTCACCCCTTTGATAGGGTGCAGCTTTGCTCTCAACTAACCAGTTCGTCTTGCCTCTGGATCAAGATTGGTCAAATAAAATCACTAGACAGACCCAGGCACGATAAGTTTCTTCTGCAGAATGTCTGGGCTTTGATAGGCTGGGCTCAATAGAGCTTCTGCTCCTCCCTATCAAAAAAAGACACAGGTCCTCTTTTGCCTTTTGGAACACCTTGGGATTCAATGGAACGAGGTGGGGAGCGTCACTGGGAGAGGGAAAGTGTCGGTCTCCCACCTGGACCCGTTGTGCCGGAGACCCAATCCAGGCTTAGCGGAAGACAATAAATGGATTAATGGCTTAGCTTCCAAACTACCACTAATTAGCTAAGACTTTGTTGTTCACAAGAGGCTTCCTGTTCAGCTAACGGCTTTAGAAAAACAATGCACTAGTCTTGGTTACTGTTGTTGCTTAGCAACAACTGAAACCCAATTCTGGCGTTTAGTTTTTTTCTTTCTTTGTATTATTCGAACTGCATTCCAGTATGTCATTTTCAGAGCAAACGTAGGGCGGTCACATTTCTCACTGAGCTAAAGCTTAATTGTCCGAGTGATGTCTAGAGGTTGGATATCGTGACCTGCTTCCATTCAGTAGCATGTACTTGGTAATCGAAACGCCAAAAAGAAACAGTCACATGAAGCCCCTATGCTGACCCTTTTGTAGTGTGATGCAAGCATTGCTGTTGGTGAGACAATGTGTCAAATACACAAAGGTGAGGAAAAAACAAAAGCCTACCTATCACATTGTTTATTAAAATTAGCTGCAAATGATGAAAGATTCAATGCCGCAAAATCCTGGTTGTCTGCCGTCGTCGCTGTCAAACTGAATTATGGTGAGACGCAGGAAAGAACCTGTTTCTGAATGGGAAAGTAGTGGTGATTTAATTAAAAGGGAATCGAACAATTATGGAATTTATGGAAATAATTATCTTTAAATCAGTAGCAGAAGCCTTGGTTTGGCGTCCTGTGTGTATATGCATGGAAACCTGGAGCTATACGATGTGTTTTATTTTGGAGGTTGATATAGTGGAAGATGAAATTATGCCTAAATGTGAATTCATTTATTTATTTTTTATTTATTTTTTTCTTCTCAATGTTTAACAGGGCTTCAGTACTGTCACACCAGTGTCTACTTTTTGATTGGTAGTCTGTCCTTCCGTGAACCTACAGCGCAAACGCTGGAAATAAAGCCTATGCATAATTGAGTCACCTGGACCGAAATAACTCCACCATGTCAGTGCCGAAAGAAAAAAAAAATCTCCGAGGCACTGTGATTGTAATCACAGAGCATGAACAAAGGAGAATGTTATGTCGCTGTGCGGAGTGGTGGCCCGGTCTTTCTGAAAAATAGAATAAAAGCAGAACTGAATAATGTTGGTGACGGTTTATTCACTGGCCAGGACCACAAAGGAAAGGTTGTCAAATGCGGTTTGAATCATTATGTAAAACTCGGAAATCCCAAAATTATTCAGATTATTCGGTGCTGATGGGATCATTTTAACCCAGAAGATTTCAACTTCTGTAGTCCATGAAGCGCATTGAAACAGAGGAACTTAAGTAACTGAAAGTCAGACTAATGGATCACTCCAACAGTCCTTGATGGTTAATTTTTTTAGGTTTTGTTCACTTCTAAACATTACATTTCTTGGTAATAAATCACTGAAATGATCAACTCCTTCCGAATGCGACATTGGTTCTAGAGCATTTTCATTCGAGTCTCTGAACTTGTGCAGATGCTGATTTGTTTGTTTCTTTTAATAGAAAAATATTCAGAAACCTCTATCCATAATTGTGCAGGCAGGGTCCTAGTTTACACTTTCTTCTTGATACTCCCCAATCAATGTAAAAACAACAATCCACCAAATCTTATAAGTTGCCATTTGCTTCACAGAGACGTTGTAAGCCCGCTGAGTGATCCGAGCGAGCCGATTCCATCGAGTGAGAAAAAGGAAGCCGTTCGATTGGGTAGCGGGCGCCATCCGTTCCCACCCTGACCACAGACATGCAGGTTACCGTGTCCCTGTCTGACTTTATCTCTCAGAGCACCGGCTCGTCTTCAGACCCGAGGTTTCAGGCCCGGCTCTTGCTCGAGATAAACCCTGAAATAGACCACTCTCGCTGACAGCGAGGCGGCGTTAGATAAGGCTGTTGTGTCCACAGCTCGGAGCTAGAAATGGAGAGGGAGCGCAGGGGAGAGAGAGAGAGTGTATGCATGAGCAAGTGAGCAGAATACAGTTGTGAGATTGCAATTCCGTTGAAGGTTTTCTGCTGTATGTGTTCGGCCTCCGACCCCCTTGTTCAAACACAGATAAAAGGAGGGGAAGTTATAGAACTGCACAAATCTTTTGCGCCCTTGCTTTTCTCGCCGATTGATTGCGCCTATTGACCCGTGTAGCTTAAAACCCGAGCCAATTTGGTCACCCTGGCTTACGGAGATAAGAAAATTACCTTCTTGCAACGCACACGCTTGCGCATAAACGCACGCCGACCTTGCGCACGCGCTTGACGGCGGCGTTTTATTAAGCCTCCGCCAGACGCCGAGCAGCAAAAAGTGCATCTGAAATGACTTTCCTGCGTTGGCATGCGGAAGCCAATCAATAATTGTGTGTCTTAGTAAATTAGATCCTGTAGACAAGACGCAGTAGTCAGCAGAGCCATCCCAGAGTAACCCCCTTGCCTGGTTAGTTCATTCTTCATTAGACAATGGCCCGGAGTAATTGAATTGGCCTGTACAAGCTGAGGGCTTGGCCTTCGCTTTTTCGCCTTTGACAGCATATATTCAGATCTGATGGCTGTAGACCAGAGCCAAGAGCCCATTTATGACGGAGAGCCAGAGTTAAGACACTTAAAAGTACATCTACAATCAAATAACTTTAGTTCAATGTCCAAGTCTTTGGGATTAATACTCAATGGGATACTGGTCCGTTGAAGTTAAAACTACGAATCTTTGTCTCGTTACTGAACAAGATCAGATTTTTATCATACTTCTGTACTTTCCTCACTCATTATTCCAGAGTTGAATATCACAATGGCCAGATAATGGGAACACATAGGTGGATGGATGGGAGCATATGATGCCTACATTTCCATCATTTGCCTCTACGTGAACTACATTTTTGTGGTATTCCCAAATCCATCATTTGTTTTTATCAGCAGTTTGCATGAACCTAGGAGTGTTTGACGTTTTCAATGTTTTGTTGAAAATATCGACTACTCCATCCATCTGACTGAGTTTTCTGTGGTTTTTATTTATTTTTTTAGGTTTCTTGAATCATTTTATTGAATTTCCTTGTCAATTTCGCCTTGTCAACTATTTTTTTTTAAAAAACCTCAGGATGTTTCAGAAAATTCACCCAAATCGATACTCAAATTTTAAATCAGATTTGTTTTTCAAAATAAAATGGAAGTCAAAGTTATATATTTTCCCTCCTGTTTTAGCCTGGCAGAGCTGCTGGGAGACATGTCTGTTTTTAGCGGTCAAAGGTCAAGAGTTTGTGTAGATCATGAGCAGGTGAGTAGAGACCAAGGGAAATAACATTCATTGATAAATATTTTGTTTTATTTTTCAAAAAATAAATGTTTTTAAGTAAGTTCTAGAAAGAGAAAAAAGTCTTAAACTGAGTCATCTTCACTTTCAATCTTAAAAAGTCTAGTTAAATATGCAACAAAAGATCTTCAATTCAATTTAGATCAGGTTGTAAGTTTGCTATTTCAGTGCTTCTTGCATTAAGTTTTTTTTTTTTCCACTAGCAGCATGTTCTGACGCACAACTAAACTGCTGGTGTATAGGCAATAAAAACATACATACGCTAAGTTTAGTTTTTACTCTAGCAATTTCCAGTTTTTTGTCTGTTACAAAAAAAAACATCCATCGGTAAATGTGGCCATAATTCCTTTTGACATGGGCAGCCAAGGGGAAAGAATATGAGGGCTCAAAAGAAAAGAAGGCAGCGAATGACAGTTTAGAAAAAGAGAGAGTTTCTACCTTGCTGAAAAACACCAGCAAGGAAATGCACCCAATTTATATTGTTCCAAAATGGCTAATGAGAATAAAACAGACGGGGAAACAACAGTCATCAAGTGGCGCTCGTTCCAATTTCGGTGTGTCCGAAAGTGTATTCATTTCATTTCATGCTTTTATTCGGTTTTTCTCGGTGACAAGGGAGACGAGTGAGGTACTTCTCTCGCAGTGCATGGGAATTTGGTTTCAGGAAGAAATGACAACCTATGTGTGTGTTAAAGGGATGATCCAGAATTTTTTAAGTTAAGTTCTGTTAGAAGTAGCAATGTTCATATAATACTAGGGATGCACCAATTAATCAGCGCAGATTTTCAGAATTTTTTGAAGATATGTGTTTGGACGATACTTGCACATGAAGCCGATCTGATTTTATCTACTTCAAGAAAGGTCTAGAAGTTTGAATGACTCACTGGCCTACCAAGTTATGTCTGCACTTTTTCAATTAACTACAGTCACCCAAATTTTTTTTTACCAGCTCAGCAACTTTGTTGCTATTCTTAGTGACATAAAAGTCAAAACAAAAAAATCGGTATTGGCCAAAATCAGAATCGGCAGATCAGACTTTTTTAAAGATTGCTGATCAGCGATCGGGCAGAAAACTGCAATCGGTGCGACGCTATAAAATACATGCCTATTTCACATCTTGAATTTATACCACTAATTTGGATTTATTATCTCCATACAACAAAACTAAAAGTTGCCTAAGGAAAACTCTGAACTGTCCCTTTAAACTAACCGGAACATATGTATTTAGCTCACTGTTTTTTCCGTTCTTAATTACTCCTAGTCATATAGTTTTTTTCCCTTTTTCCACTTTGTAAACATATCCCGTGTCTCTGTTGCTGTCACCCGCTACTCTCATCCGCTCTTTTGTTTATCCCTTCATCTCTTCCTGTCCCTTTCAAGCCCTCCGCATCCCCCACTTCTCTTTCACTGCTGCAGCCTGGGAATCTGCCACCATCCATCGCAAGCAGCAGGTAATGGATCGAGCGAGCGCGGGACCTGATGTGGCTGCGGATGAGCCGGCCCCGTGGGCGCGAGAGTGGGTGTTCAAATGGATTTGGAGAAGCTCGCCTGGAGTACCAGCACACCTAGAACTTAGTGTTCACTCCTCGGTGCCAAACCCTTCGCGTCTCCTCATTTCTTCCCTCAAAGACGAAACAAAAACAAAAAAAACAAACCCATGACAGCAGGGTGCCGGAATGTTGTCGTCGGGTTGGTTAGGGGACATTTTGATGCTATCAGGATGCTCCTTCTTGGCTCTCTCTAATACCGGCAGTGCTGCAAAAGCACTCTGTTCTACTTTCTCGCTGTGATTGCCGAAGCATAGATCAGGAGCCTTATAAAGGTAGCGCCCTCCCCGATGTCACTTTATCGCTGCTGGAAATCATAAATTGTTTGAGTGCGTCTTGCTACCGGTATACACTATGTGTTCAGAGCAGTTGTGGAGTGCAGAGTAAATGGCCCCAAACTAAAGATGAAAAAAAAACTACAGGATGCTGCACTCACAACAGAATCCTAACAGAACACTGGAAGCTAATACTCACAAACATCTGTTAATAAATAATGGATGAAGATGGAATATGTGTACGGGCCACTCTAGAACAGATGTTATTTATAGTGCCATAGAGCTACTGTCTCCATCATGGCTGATGAAATTTAATATGAGACATTTATTTTAAGATATCCTAAAGGTACACAGTCGTGTATTACAACTTTGTGGATTTTTTTGAAGCTGTGTTTTGTCATATCAGATCTAATTTTGCATGTATTTTGTGGGGGGAGGATTTCATGGAATAGATCAACACAAATTAATAGGACAGCAACCCTAAACTAACCTGAAATTTTAAATATATTCTTAGTATTTTCGTCCAGTGTGCTTTGACTTTGGGGCATTGTTTATAAAATATACGCAATTTAGCAAACTGACCAGAAAGTCATATCCTGGGGGTAGAAATAGTACTTAAAAATGTATCCACTTTTATGTAAATTAAAAAAAATTTTACCAAACATGTTGGCTATCCTAGATTTATTTTTAAGTTGCTAAACAAGAACAAAAAAGGGAGGAAAAGACCTTATGTGTAAAGTTTTGACTTTTTTGCCAAGGTTTTAGTGTTTACGCCTGAATCCAACCCTGCACCTTTATTGTGAATAGACAAAAGAAAAACATTGAGTTATTCAGGTTTTTCTTTTTTGTTGTTTTCTTTTATGGTCCACCAAAAAGCCATTCACAGTACAATTAAGAATTTGCATATACAAACAAAATGAAGAATCTAAATGGACCAAAAAGAGAGGAATGCTCTCGTATAAAAGAGTTGCATTTACAAGACAGCCAGCAAAGAGTTTGTGTATGTAATGGCAGCAAACGGTGCCAAATATTTCAGATTTTCCTTTCAAACAAGTAAAAAAAAAAAAAAAAACTCTTCCATATCAGTTTTGTGCTACTTTGCGTTTAAGTGTCTGTCTCTGAAAATCTCATTAAGATCTTTAAAGTTTGTGATTTTAACATGACAATACAAGACCAATTTTGGTTGGAACTCCAAAGTACAGTTTCCTTAAATTGAATTGATGCATATTTTCTGTCTGCTGTGTCCATGTGTCATTTCACGTGTTTGTGTACATCGAAAACGTTTGGCCTTGGACCAAATGAAAATGCATTCTGGCATTGAAAACGTTTTTTTTTTTTTTTCTCTTGGTTTATTGGTACACATTTTGGAGGTGAGGGGGGACAGCATGTGCTTATGTGGCTGCACTTGAGAGAGACGATGGGAGGCACAGCGGCCTGCAGCACATTGTCGGGGGCGAATACGAGGCCAGACACCTGTTCTCTCAAAATGAATTATGAAACGAAGACAAGCATCCACTGTTTGGGCAAACGGGGGCGAGGCCAAAGACCCGGGGAGACACAAAATGAAGGCGCATGTTAAGCAACGAGACAACCAGAGGAAGAAATCAAGGTTATGAGTCCTTGTTAACTTTAATAGACTCTGATGAAGCCGAATGGAATTCCTCTTTGTGCCGATGCAACTAAATTAAAAAAACTGCAGCAAGTCATTTAAACTTATGAAATATCGCCGTTCATGACCACACTGCCAGTTGCCCCATAAAGTGAAGATGCAGCTGCTGTTATTTAAACATGTGAGTCATATACGCTTTGTCCCATGTTAGCTCGCGTCCCCATTTTTTTTCACAATGCGAACACAACCACAGCACAATGAAGTCAGTGATTCAGCAGCACTAGATTTTGTAAGCAAATTTGCCTCCAGTGGGTAACAAAAAAAAAAGCAACAACCATTAATTGGCTCCAACCGAGGCTCACGTAACGTATAATTTATTCAGACCTTTCTATTAATGCTGCTGTTGGGATCTGAAGTATATGTTTGCCGAGGCTATACAATTACAGGTCGCTCAGCGTGTCAGCTTTGCAACTCCCAGAGAAGAATGAAAGCTCATTTCTTCAAAGAAAAGACGGGGATTTGTGAAAAGGTGTCCAATTTTAAAATGTATTCGGTTTTGATTGCTGAAGTTTAACCTCGCTGCACTGGTGAAATTTGAGAGCGCATATTCAGCTGGGGGAAAAATAGATTGCTTCTATTTAACGATATCTGTGGGGCGGCACTTTCCGCCTCGCTTATAAAAAATATTCAATGAAATAAGTGCGAGGTGTTTTGTTTTACTCTGTCAAATTGATCAGTCCTTTTACAACCTTGTCAACTTTAATCTAAAACGTTGTTTTAATTTTTTTGTGGGGCGTAAATATGGTGTCCCATCGAGGCACGTTTCCGGTAGCTATTCTTCAAAATCGGACAAGAGAAATGAGTGTTGGATCTTTATGAGTCAGAGAATTATGACCAGAAAAGAAAATAGCTTCTCCAATGTAAATTCAAATAACTGGAAGTGTGACAAACAAGGCTTGATTCGCACTCAAGTTTTTCTTACAATGCGCAATAAAGAGGTTGGCAAAGAAGGTAAAAACCTCACAGTTGGAGAACCGTCTCTCCTCCCAATCAAAACAGAAATGGAGACAAATTGCCATTTCCTACTTCCTGTTTTATCCTTACTTAATCCATAGTACACATTAAACATGTGCTTACAATCTTGGTAATTGGTGTTGGAGACAAAAACAATCTTAAAATGTCCGTTCTTTGAACAGTGTGTTCTTTTTTCTCTTTTCCTACTGGATACATTCGTCTGATTACGGTAGATGACAAAAACATTACATAGATCTAATGGGCTTCCATGGTCAGGCAGCTACAGACAGTGATCTAAGTCAGTGGTCCCCAACCCCCGGTTGGTACCGTTCCGCGGCGCAAGAAATAATTAAATATTTCCGTTTTACGTATTATTTGAGTCTGGAGCATCTTTTATTTTGAAAATCCTGTAACTGGATTCTCTCGGTTAGTTGTGCGCCAACACAACTAGCCAGGAAGAGACACATGCGGCCGGTAGGTGAGTTCTACGTCACAATCCGCTCTGCGTAATGGCTTCTGCCTTAGCGCACGCACCCCCCCCCCCATCTGCGGCACAAAAAGGGTTGGGGACCACTGATCCACTGATCTAAGTCATATAGTATGACATCATCGTCAGATCTCACAATTGCACTTCTAAAAACTAATCCTGTTAAAAACCATTCCTAGAAGAGTTGTAGCATCTGAAACCATGTTAAATTCAATAGATTACTTATTTAATTCCACTAAACTGCATATATGAGTATGGAGGAAGTCAATCAAATACTCACAACAATATAGCATAGCTGGACGTGCCTATGTGGATAAATAAACAGGTAAATCTGACCGGTAGGAACCGACAACCTTGTAATTTCCTACAGATCAATAAAGTACCACCTTACCTAACCTACTATTGATAGCAGTCTAGCTACAGCAGCTAGTCCGATATCGCTAGCTGCCAGCAAAATTGGCAGGCAATGCCAATTTTCACTTAAGTGAAAATTGGCATTTTCACTTAAGTGAAAATATTGCGAGTACTTGACCGAAATACAAAAGATTTCCTGCACAAATCTTTGTGCAGGAAAAAGAAGCCTGCACAAAGATTTCCGTTGATGTCCTAAATGTGGTTGCAAATCTGTAAGGGTTGATCAAAAGGGTTGAGAAAACAGACTTCTAGTGTCTATGTCTTAGCAAAATTTTGAATAGGGGATTGACATATGGGGTAATACAAAATAATTCAGAATAATTGTCAAAATCTCACTGTGCCATAACATATTTATGCTGTTTGCAGCTTTATAGCACATTGATGTTTGAGCTGATTTAAAGTTTAAGCCGTATCATTCTACTGTCATTATGTTGTAATGAGCAGTCATTACAACATAATGACAGCAACGACTGTCGCGTTTATCTTTAAAGTCTAATCACTGGAGATAATCACACAATAAATACCAGCGGAATGACAGGAGACAGGTGAGATGTCGTCGCCACCGCTTTCGTCCCGAGGATAGACGTTGGTGTGCAAGTCAGCTAAAGGTACAATCCATGTAAGGTTACCAATAACAACCCACTTCTAACATGAAGACGTTGTCAGCTCGCATTTCAACGACCACAGACATGTATCATCTCAGTGTTTCTCAGCCACAGGACCCAGTTTTCCTTCTAACAGAAAATACGATCCGACATGTCTTCACCGCATCATGTGGGTCAAGGTTGTGGCGTGGCTACTGATATGTACATGTCTTCAAGTCTTTTCGAATGCAGCCGTCTACAAAAGCCGGGCCACGTTGCAGGCATGACGACATAAGCGACGAAAAGTGTGCAGTCAGTGTCGGAGGGTACGCCGGATTGCACGTTATACGAGGATCAGAGGAACTTGCATGATGCAAATCTCTTGCTGAGTAAGCCTGGGGGCAATTTAGCGCAACAATGTAATTTGAACGCTCAAAGATGAATGACACAGTGGGTATACTTGTCAAGACTGATACACTATCAATCCATGAAGGCGGCGCCGGAGGAAATTTGTATATATTTAACTGCGTTGCCTTGCGAACGGATTATACCCTTGAACTTTTACGCACACATTACGGCCACCAGCTATTGGGATATGATTTGATAGACGAAAACAGAGTAGTACGTACTAAAAAAAGAAAATGGAGATCAACACTTAGATCAACATTTATCATTAATCTTTTAGTATTGGATCAAGAGAGAAACTCCTGTTAGTTTACAAATTATTCATCCTTCTCCTTAATAAGCACATCGAACCAATACGTAGTTCAATACTTTTACCTTGTCTTCCTTTTGGTTTGTTTCCTTCTAGTTCATGCAAAGCACTTTGAACTGCCTTGTTGCTGAAAATGTGCTACACAAATAAAATGACCTTTTAAAACAAACTGAAGTTGAAGTTGAACGTACAAACTTTCAAGAGTCAATAAGTAATTTTGCACTGCATTTATTTTTGAATCATTAAATGCTATTTTTATTTGAAATCAAACCAATCCAACACTAGCCCCCCACCAAAATATTTCATCTCGAGATCAAATATTTTTGCTCTGTCCAGTTAGAGTACATGCAAAGGAGTGACAGCGCCTCAGTGTACCATTAGTATTCCATCATCGAATGTATTAAACGCGCCGGAATGTCAATTTGCATAGCATGTCAGGCCCAGCTGGAGGGAGGCGGCGGGTCTGTCTGTCTCCCTGCGTATTTGTCTAAAGACGGGACGAGGTTGACACTCTCAGGAGGTGTGAATTCCCTGCTTGTGATTAATTTAGCCCTTCCTGTGGAGGCAGCCTGCCACGAACGTTTACCGGGCCCCAGTTTAACTCCAATCAACATGTTCACAGCGAATGCCATCTGGTGGTTTGATTCTGACAAATTACCCCGCATGTTGTGCTTGATAATGCCTCAAAAAACCGCCGTGTTTATTCTCACTTTGGTGGTTTGTTACTGTGCAAGCAGGGCAGAAAACATTGGCTCGATGTTCCGCCAAGCTGACGATCAAGAGAAACCCGGCAGGCGACCGGGCCGAACACGTCCTCTCGTCGTCTCCTGGAGGGGAGCTGCGCTCGGATTTGATTCCGCCTCCCGAAGACACTCAGAGTTCTTCCGGCTTCGTTGATCCTCACCTGGAGGTTCCCCCCCCCGACCCCCTGTGCCGCACCAGTCAGGCTTGGTGGGAGATCTGCAGTGAACGGCGGCGCGCCATGGCGTCCCTGCAGTGCCCTGCTGTGTCTGCCTCTGCATGTGTCAAGCAAGACCCAGCCTCCGAGGCCTCGACTTCAGGCAGCCTTCCTTCTTATGTCGTTAGGTTCTTTGAAGAATTCAGAGGTCTTTGCTTCCCAAAAAAAAAAAAAAACAGCTCTGGGGAAACATGGAAACATGCGTGGGCAGGAGAGTTCGGATTCGCTAAAGCGGCACACATGAATACAAATGTTCCTAATTTTGTTGACAGTTTTTGAGAGTAAGCTCATTTCTTAAAAGTTTGGATTTCGGGGTCGCAATAAAATAAAAAAAAGTCCCTCATATAACTCTTGCCTTTTAAGC
Organism: Micropoecilia bifurca; assembly: GCA_903067075.1. Taxonomy (NCBI): domain Eukaryota; kingdom Metazoa; phylum Chordata; class Actinopteri; order Cyprinodontiformes; family Poeciliidae; genus Micropoecilia; species Micropoecilia bifurca. Next base: position 32,383 of record CAEGAF010047869.1, read on the forward strand.
TTAATGGCAATTTTGTTAAATTTTTTTCCCTGATTGCAACAGGAAGATGGCCTCAGTTGCGTATAATGACAGAAGAGCAGGTCAGGTCCGCCTCGGAGAATGTTAAGTCAAATGACTTCCTAACAGGTCATATCTCATGTTTTCTATGTCAGCAAAACAAAAGTTGCAATATTTTTTTGAGGGATATTTCTAACAAGGTATTACATGTTTATTGTGAAATGGTGCTACAAAAAAATATTTCTCCATTAAATTTAATATTAAATAAAGGTAGTTCAAGTTGCATATGTTCTTTTTTTTTCATCTGAATATTGCACCAATACATTTCTTGTTAGCAGGCAAATTCCACGTTATTTCCTTTATTTTCATCAAATGCTACAAGCTGTTAGTGTTTGTACACGAGCAAGGCCTTGGTGTTAATTTTGCCACTTACACACAAGCACACAGGCCACTTTAAGCTTATGCACGACTGGCTTTCTGCCATCATTCACACAAGTTAAAGCCTGTGTTTAATTTCCATTTTCGTGCTGCACTGGCTGCCCCTTAAATTATTAATGTCCACCGGCGGCAGCGGGAGCCCTTCTTTTTTTCTTCTTTTTTTCTTCAAAGTGCCGTGTTTGTGTTAGATGGGGGGGATAAGACACAACTGTGATAAGGAAGTGTGAGGAGAAAGGCTTCGAGAGCAGAATTAGAAGAGAATGGAGAACGGAAAAGGATGTTTGAGAGCATAGGGACAGAGGGAGAGAAAGCTCTGTTTGTCATGTATGATAAACTAGGATGAAAAAGGTAGTTCCACGAAGACAAGGTGTGGTGCAGGTAGAAAACGGGGGAGGAAATCCTGACCTTTGTGTTATTAACACTACAATAATGTCCATTTGGCTTCCCGTAGGGCAGTGGCACAGTGGCAGAATGTGTGTAACATTTTGAGGTCCAGTACATGAAGGGAAATATTGAATTTGTCAGAGATCAGCATTTTTGTTTGTCCCCATATAGCAACAACAGCCATGGAAAAAAAACACGACCCGCTCCGTGCTTTGGGTTTATTGCTGCCTTCTGTCTCTCTATCCCCTCCTTAACTCACATTTCTTCTCTAGATTGTCATTTTTTTATTCTTTTTCAAATTTTCATAGGTTTGCTGCTGAACAAACTTAACAATGACGCGGCAACTGCAATTTTTCGCACCTGGGGGAGTTGTGTTCATGTTTATGTTTAGTGTTAGTTTTTTTATTGCCCCATACATTATTTTCCTCAAAGACCAAAAAGTCCACTTTGCTGTTTCCACTGGTTTAAAGCTTCTCCCACCTGAGATGATCTTTTTATCAATGACCCACCTGTTTATTCTAGTTTATTCCAGATAAGACACACTTAAACATGTGCCTTGCCATGCTAATTTTTGGGCTTAATAATCCAATACACAACCTTCTTCTTAGTGGACGAGTAACAGAAATCCAAAGTTGTTTTCTGCTTCACTGAAAACGATTTAGTGTTCCTGTTTGCGCCTCTCTTTTTTCTTTTTTTTTGTTTGTTTTATTTTTCTGATTCATCTCCTTGGCAGCTACAAAGCAGTCATGCTGGGAGAGTGGGAGTCGCCGTTTGCAGTGCCTGGTAAGATATCTCCAAATTACAAAGGAGTGTAAATGTGTTATTGACCTATATTCTTAGCTACGCATATAGAAACCTATCTTTTGAACCGGATCCCTCTGGCTCATATATCTGATCTAAGTCTTATTTCTCCCCTCCTCCCCACAGCAGCCTGCTGGGAAGTAATGCTGCTCTGTTTCTTTCTTCTCATAAGCAGAGACTCAGTCTGGTGACAAAGATCAATGATAAATGTTCCTAGTTTTTTTTTCTTCTTCTTTTTTTTGTTGTTTTCTTTAATTGCAGCAAATGTAAGTGGATGCTTCCCCCTGTGTGCCGAGTCCTTGCGAGTGTCCGTGTTAGCACAGAGTCAGCCGAACCATAAATCATCTGCATATTTATATTCAGAACAACACTTCCAAACAATGTCGCCCCCAATTACTCTAACCGCTGTGAATCACCGTAAGACACAGAGCGAAACTGCAAAACAGCCACGCCAACAGCCAGGTGAAGAATCCTTCAAAGTGGGTCAGAAAGCGGCTTCGACTCCATAACCTCAAAGAGTCTTTTGAAATTCCTAAAGGCAAGGGTTTGTTTTGTTGGGGGTTTTTTTCTTGTTTTTTTTTTTTCTTCAACCACGCTCCATCAATTCATAAAAGGGAAAATTGAAACTAGGAAATGATGCAACAGGAGCTCGTTTCTTTACCCTTTCATGTTTAAGTTTAGTTTTGCAAAATCTTCATCAAATGCTGCTTTGATTTTGAATGCGTTTCGCGCGACATCGCTCAAATGTGAATTTGCGGCTGAAATTAAATGCACTGCCTTATTGAGCACCGAGGAAAAGCACAAAGTGCTTAAAAAGTCTTGCGGGACAAACTGTGTGCTAGCTTTGCACATTTACAGACTGATAATTTACTCGCGCTCAGCCAGATTAGCTGGAGATTACACCAATGTCAGCCTTTTTTTTTTCCCCAACATGGCTTGCCGTAGACTGTAGTAGAACTTTTTACTGCTTTCTTTAAACAACAGGTTGAGCTGGTGGAGTTCTGTTCCTCTTCCTGTTCAAGGTCCTAACTCAGGTTTCACAGCGTTGTCTTTGTAGTTTCCATCTTCAGACGACGGATTGAGCAGCAACCTGTGAGATGTTGAAACCTTGGGATTTTTTTTAACTTAACCATGCTTTAAACCTTTTCAAACCCTTAGCAGTGACCGTCCCAGGCGAGCTCCGCAATGCTATTGGTTGGTTGAACAGTGATAATCAGTCCGATTTTCTTTTCATCCATTTACCTGATATTTTGTTTTGTTTTTTTGCTGTTTTTAATCCCATTTTTCTGATTTTTTTAAGTACAGAGAATCAGCCTCTATAAACAGCCAATTTTCCAAAGTTTTGAGAAAGACATCAAAAGGAGCGAATCAAGGGAAACATGACAGTTCACACACTTGCTTGTTTGAAAGATCTGGATCTTTAAGCAAGATGTGAGCAGACTGAAATAAAAAATATATACAAATGGTTCATTCTGTGGAAAGAAATACTAATAATAAAAAAAAATTGAGCGTACAAACTGCTGTGATGAGTAAGTGTTGTAAATCTTGGTGTTCTTTGGCAAGAAGCAATGCAAAGAACCACAATCCAGCAGAGACACAAAAGCGATAATGACTAACATCACTTTCACTTCAAGGGGGACAAAAAAATTTTTTTCTCAACTTGCGAGGCATAATAATAAAAGGAGACAGTCATCAGTGAGAGTCATTAGGTATCTCTGCTTGGGGTGCAGACTCGCACAAAAATGGTGAGATAAAAAAAGACTCAACTGCTCTTGTTTTGAGAGTGATATTTTGTTAGTGTCAGGTAAAAAAAGTACAAATCTAAACTTAGATCTGAGTTGTTTATCTTTCAAGATGCAGAATCACATAAAAAAAATTGTAATGCACCGACTTAAATCAAAGCCACTCAGAAATAGAGAATCAACAGGTTCTTCAGAGCAACACGCCACCAACTTAACCCTAACCCACCGGTCCCCAACGATTCTGATGTGCCACAGGGTTTAAACATTCACAACAGACAGTTTGCTAAGAAAAGGCTGATAAACCTCCAGCGGCCTGACGATGAGCCATCTACACGCGGGGAAAAAAAATTTAAAAATACAAACACACTTATATGCAATGCATGTCACAGGCCCTGCATCCAGAATCTCATTAGATTGATTCTTTTTAGTGGGGGAGTTAATTCGGGCATCAGCGACGATTGCTTCTTCTTGGAAAACAACCCAAACAGGTGAAGAGAAGATATCGAATGAGAAATGAACATATTTCCTTTTTTTTTCTTTTTACTGCCGGAGGCACATTAAGAAATTCAATTTACACATGCAAATTAAATGTTTTTGTTCAACGGATTCAGCTCACCGTCTCGGTCCGGATGCGGTTGTACGTTGCCACAGCAGACATTAGCGCACGTGTCATTCACGCACACGAGATGTGAAATATACAGAAAGTCAGACAGGACATCAGTCACCATTTCTTTGGATCAGTGTTACGATACAGAATACAATACGGGTAGTTGGTATTGAATTTGGTTGACTCCTGGCCTGCAGTGTTTTTAGCAGCTGCTGTTCAATGACATTTTACTCAAATTTGCTGGAAATAAACACACGACATTTGCCAAGCTACGTAAATGTTGTCTAAAAGCTACGACTATGGCAGAAAACAATTCTGAAAGCAGGGTCTAGTTGCAAATATGGGAAAACTGCTTGGCAGTGATTGGGTTAACCGCTTGTGCCAACAGACACCAGTCCTTTACTTTCAAATACTTGAGGAAAATGTATAAATAGAGGTAAAACACATAACATGTGTTTTATCTCTATTTAAACAACAACAAAAAAATGTTAATCACTCAAGTCTGAGAATAGTTTACATGAGTAAAAGCCATACAGGATTGAAATTTTTTTAAATTTATTTTTATTTTTTATATAGATATATTTTTGGTGCGGTGCATCACATTACTGAAAAATATTTTTGACTCTTAAGTTTATTTGATTTCTTTTGAGTTTACATGCACCCGAGAATAAAACACATGATCGCAAAACTGATTTCATCCTCTTTTCGTAAGACCAGAGACCAAATGAAGACGAATGTGGCGAAAAACAAAAAACATCTGCGCCCTTCCTTCATTGTCTCCATTCAGTTTTCTTCGAGGTTCTCCACCTGAAACGCGCTTATCGCAGTCGACGCAGAGGAGAAACCTGTGTGCTTTTTGTTTCAGCCCACATTCGCCCCCTCCAACTCTCACTTTCCAATCCTCCCCTCCTTTTGTTCACGCTTCCACTGTCGGGGGCGATTCCAGCACAAACAAACACGTATCCGCCAATTAGTGCCTTCGCCCTCTGTGAACCTCGAAACATACAACCTTTAAAGGACCTGATAAGGAAGCGTCGTCATGCCGGCTGCTATGTGGAGCCGGAAGCGACACACACATCGATGGAAGAGGGATTTAAGTTGTACGACCTAAAAAGTCTGGTTCCCAAATTCAGGAAGTCATTTGCCTGCTTGCCTGCAACAGTCTGCTCCAGTATATATCACTGCAGAGTGCTGGCCCCGAGCTCAGGTTAACGCAGCGCTCTGCAGTCTGAGGCATGCTGCAGACTCCCGTTGCCATCAACTGCCTGTAACCGCTTACATCTGCATATAATTCTGAAAAGTTCAACTTGATGTATAGGAGAGAAAAAAAAATTTCAGTAAAGGTCTAACTTTCACAGCTCCATGAATATTGCCACTGAATTCTGGGCAAGTGCAAAACAAAACCACAGCCAAAACCAGTGAGACTGCAGTTGCAGTTCAAGTTTGAGAAGGAGAAGGAGATTCTCATTTAAACTGGGGGGACTGTCAGCATAAATTAAAAAAATCAAATCGAGTTGAGGCCGCATACCTTTATGTTTTTTTTTTCTGACAAGGCTAAAACCTTCTAGAAAGTTTTAAAAGTTAACCTTTCCTGTGGTTCTCTGAACGTTCCAGAATAATCAATTTGAGGTGCCATTTTCTCTCACATCCGTGACTGGAAAACCATGAACATGCAACTTTTTAAACCATATTTGCTACTGTGGTTCTAGAACCATTACACTGATAGATAGAGTTGTAGCCTTTACCTTTAATGTATATGTGCAATCAAAAAAGAAAAAACTTAGGACAGCCTCTGAGAGCATGTGTCTTTTTAGTCATGCATATATTTAATTGCCAGAACTGCAGTAAACATGCAAGATGATTTCCATCTGTTTGTCGTTTTGAAATGAATCACTTTTCAAAAAAGAAAAAAGAGATACCCAAAAAAATGTGCACGTTTGCAAATTCTCCCTATTGTTGTATTAATTATCTGAGTAGGTTCAAATAAAAAAAAAAATTTAAAAAATCTATGCATTTTTAGCAATATGACGTGAAGCTGCCTCTTCACTGTAAATGTGAGCTCAGCCACGTGCAGAGAAACACAGTGAAGCAACCGCAGCATCATTAGAACCATAAGAAAAGTACAAAACGGTGGCCAGCCGTTGCATCAGCACCGAATGAATGCACAAGACTTTTTTTGTTTCAAACTGCTGCTGTTTTCAGAGAGAAGCTCCTAATGAGACCAAGGTCCTTTAACCAAGTTGAAAACAATGTGCCTCAGCTGTCTGTAAAAAAGTTCCCCACTCCTTTTATGGTTGAGACTTAAGGGCTCTCCCTGTTATTCAGAAACTGCTGGTTCCAAAAGCAAGAACGTTCAAACAACTGTCCTTTTCAACTGTCCCACCAGACAGGTTTCGGCGTTGGGATACAGCATTCTCCACACTTGCGGATACCGGATGAAAAGAAGAATACTTTTGCAACAAACAACAACAAACAAAAAGAAAAGTAACGATAAAAGCAAAATCAAAATCAGCAGTTGCACTCAGGGTTGGCTCTTGCATAACAGCACCCCTCCTTCTGCGTGCCCATGAAAATTTTTGATTTTAATCCCACTGAATGCAGACAAAATAATCTTTCTGAATGTATGAGAGTAATAGAAAACTTACACAAGCTACAAAAGCTATTTGTTTTATCTGGTGCATATACCATTATCACCACCCCCTTACCAACGCCGCCCTGGGTTATATCCACACTCAAATTGTTGGGGAAAGCACAAAGGGGAAAATGTACAAAGTTACACTTCAGTTCATGTCTATGCAATTCATTTATTTAATCTTTAAAGTACAATGACATTTACAAAATTACAAAAATAATCATCTGGTGGCCTAAAATCTGAAAGAAGGTCTTCACAGAATCTCAGCAGAAGAGAGGATCTGGACTGTGTTTTTTTGTTTTGTTTTTTTTTCCAAGGAAAAAGTAGGAGTAAGCAAAGTAATATTTATGTGGCCCAGTGGATTTTTGTGGGGGGAAACTATTTAAATGTTGAATTTTTCTCATTAATTTTCAATTTGAGCAGAAGGATTTTAATATAACTCTCCCTGGATCTAGAGGTGTGCAGCAAATAAGCTTCTTCTTTATTTGTTGTCAGTTTTCATTTTCTGTGCCAATTTATTTATTTCCACTTGTGTGTGTGTGTGTGTGTGTGTGTGTGCTATCTATATGTTGAATGTTCTCATCTGACAAAAACATGAAGGCGCTTCGAACTTGCTATTTGCATTCAATCGGCCGCGTTTAAGTGTATCAGAGGTTTGAATTTCTCGACCGCTTGCTTCGCAATATCTAAAATAAACAAACTTCCCTATGGCCACCCAATAAATGTAGTTCTGCTGCTGCTTCAGACACTTCTTCATTGATAACTGAGGCTCAGCGGGTGGGGAAAAGAAAAAGTGTATTTCTCCAGGCCATCTGTGGGTGAGTCATGACCGGAGTGCATTACAGATTGATATGTTATTATCAAACACTGGCCTCCTGGCTGCAAAGAAAGAAGAAGAAGAAGAAGAAAAAGGAGAAGAAGAAGAAAGGGACAGACAGACGGAGGGAGGGCTGGGTGGGAGAGTACAAACTAGGATGAAGGATGGTGGAGGAGGAGAGGGACGAGGGAAAGATGAAAAGGCACAGAAGGGAGGGAGGAGAAGATGCTGTTCAGCTGAGAAGTATAAAGTTGTCACTGTGTGGATAGTTGGGCAAACATGCAGGCATGAAGGTGATGCTGAGTTGTTGCCCCCTCCCCCAAAACCGCAATTCCTTTCAATTTAATAAATTACACAATAATTTGAACGTGCATCAACCAGTTATCTGCATTTCATAGTTCAGCTGACAAGCAAATAAATAAGTGACATCCACAAACTGAACAATCCCATCGTTCGCTTCCATGATCTCACTTACCATTTCTATTTCATAAACTCAACGACGCACCTCAGCTGGTTCTTCACCTGGATGAAAACGATGTTAGCTATCAATCACTCAGTACATCAAAGATTTAGAAACAAAATCTACAAAACGTCCCTACAAAACAATGACGATATCGGGTGAAGAGAAATGGTACCAGTACAATTCCCTGCGGGTCGCCTATATCCCAAACCAGAGATAGTCCAGCATATACCACATAATCTACCCCTTCATTCCAATACACCTGTATTATACCAGATGGGGGCATTTTATAAGGGACACACACACCTTAGAGAAGGTATGGCAATAACAACACAGAAATGAGGCCAAGTATATTTTATGTTTCTGAATGTCAACACTGTTTCATTGCATTAAAAATGCCACTCTCGCCAGAACATGATCAGTTTACCTCAGCTCAATCTGATGGAAGTTCATCAAGGTATAATTGTCTTGTTTCCAGTGCTGAGGTGCACAAACCCCCGGATCTCGGCTAGCTCATTATGCGGGCAGCTCCAAATAAAACCTGAGGATGCTGCTCCGAATGAGGACGTTTTATTACAGAGAACCTGGCAGCAGACGAGCAATACACGTATAATGATGCCGAGAGAAAAGAAATAAAAAGGTGGGGAGAGACGATGGTGAATAATGGGGAGACTTGATTTAGCAGTTTCACCCTCTAACCTTTCCAGAAAAGACTTTTTTTTCCCACAATGGGCTGTTAATGCTTTCTCTCCTTCACAAAGCCCACTGATCCACTTTTATGAAGACACATATTTTCTTTGTGCTGTTTTTTTATGCTTTGACTAAGCAATACATGCAAAATTTAAAGTAGCTTGACTACATGAGGTAATACAGCTAGAGTTCTATTTAATCTGTACTTTCTTATTTGGTATCCAGGGTCGAACATTGTAATAAATCCCCCATATTGCTGCAGGGCTTACTGTATACTTTCTTTCATTACTTTGGTTTTCATTCCACCTGCATCTCTCTATTTTTACCCCGTTAAGAAGACTCTAGAAAATTTCTGGGTTACATTTTTTTAAATGTACTTTTGTTTAATCACACAGAATCACAACAGCTGCTCCAGGAGAGCTATCTTGAGGGAAGGTTGCTCAGGCGACAGCTCGACTTGGTTTCCCTCTCTCTCTCTCTCTATCTCTCTCTCTATGGTGATTGACGTCTCTTTCCAAACGACTCTCAGAGCTCTAAAAAGAGAATGAATCGGAACAATTTTATTTATTCATTGATTTTATTGCTGTTACTTTGTCTAGATCTGGCGGCACATCTGTGGATTTCATGACGTGTGCATAGCTCACACGTCATAAGTTTCGACTGAGGCTCACTTCAAAACTTCTGGAGCGACATGAATGATTAACAGTGTAATATGCGCTGGAGTTGGAGAGAGATTTTGACAAAGATGGGTCAAATAAAGTGCAAATGCTCTGATTCAGTCTCGTGTAGTAAAGAGAGACGACGTAAAGAATAGCTCTGAACTTGTTTACTGAGATAATTATGGCTTCCTTCAAATGATTGCTGCCCAGTGCGGCAGAGTCATCATCTGGTAATTTGGCTATTTTAACTCATGAGCCCTCTTGTGACACCACTGCGCTCAGTAGCCCTTCACCCAGCCTAATTACCTTATTTAGCATTCCCCTCTAAATCTTAGGGAAATAAGAGCGGCCCACGGGAAAATTGGTTTTGATATTTCTTACGGCTTTACAAAAAAGTGGAAGATTACGCACTGTGTTTCACGGTAGAATATTTGGACACGGTAAAGCCGGCCGAGCTTCATTTGAAATGAATCGGCGAGAACCTTGTGAATAATCTACGTCCTGTCAGCTGCAAGGCTGGAGCAAAGCAAAATGTCTGAATTGAAGAGCCCTTTAAAAGCTCATTTTTCAGCGCCGGGGATTTTTATGGGAATTCAAAAAAAAAGTATTTTCCAAAAGTTGTATACCTAAAGTTCAACATCCTTACCGCATTTTACCTTAAAGTTGAGACAGAGAAGATTCAAAAAGATTCAAATCCAGAATTTTACATTAAGACTTCTTTTGCTACTCTAGGACAGTCAATCTCAGAGATACTATGGTATCTAAGTGCCATGCTTTTCAATACTCAAATTTGTGGGAAATCATATTTAATTATGAGTCAATTTTGGTGTGTTCAGAAGCATTTCATGCGAATCCGGTCTTAATTCAAATTCTACATGCTACTTTAAGTCAAATGAAAATTGATTCTTTCATTTTGCCCACTCCCTGTGCAAGAAAACTATTGTTGGTGAACTCTTCTTGTTTTATTTTGCTGCTGCTGCTGTTGTTGTTTTATCTTAGAAAGTACACCTGGCTCAGTGACTTTGCGTTTTCCTGTTTTTCCCCTTCTGTAATCTCTAAGCCGCAGTCGGCCGTGGCGCGGGGCCACACATCCTGAGCCAGGTTTCGTCTTGTTAGAAGGGAGCTTGTTCCTCTGCACTGCTAGAGATCTGGGCCTGCAGAAAATTTAAAACCTTGATGCAATTAGCTTGCCGTACCAGTTCGTGGCCAGCTTACTGGACAGAATTTATTTGTGATATGTAATCTAAACCCGATAAGATCGTTAGGTTGTTTCACTGTTGTACATTTACACTGGTCAAAATTGGGTCGATTAAATATGGACTGGATTTGAATGCCTGAAGTGTCTTAAATTGTTGTTTGTTGTAAATCTGCACTAAAACAACTGAACTGAAAAGATTTTTCTGCTTCTCACAATTTATTCGCGTCATGTTTTTCAAATAAGAAGGATTGTTTTCTTTAACACTCTGAAATATTTTAAATGAATAATATAAGAGCCAAGCATCGTGGTACTAGTATTTTTATCACACTGTGCTTAACTGGCATCTTAAGATGACTGGTTATGGATTCCTTATGAGTTAAGAAAATATCGTTCACACATCTTAACAGTTGACTTTCAGACAACACTTAAAACTTGGACATTTAGATTTTTGTTCGTGAAGGAATTCAGCAAAGAGCAGAGGTGGTTATGATTAGACCTGCGGCCTGACAAGGATATTCAAAAGGGATTTTTTTAGAAAAGAGAAGTCAGTGCAAGGTCAGATCTGAGTTGTTTTTGCACTACGCACAATAAGACTCAAAGGCTCTTCTTATTGCATATTTTTTCTCAAAAATGAAAGCAAAGGAAGAAGAAACCCCAGCGTGTCAGGCAGTCACACTCCACATGTCAATAATTTAATTAGCCTATTGCATAAACTCTAACTGCCCACACCTGATGTCTTTTTGTGGCTAAAGGGCTAAAAGTCAGGAGGAGTTTGCAGAAATTGTATAATAGCGAAGAAATAAAAGTTTAAGGAATCCTTCCATACAGTCTCATATTTAGTGTGATTTTTTTCAATCTGGGCTAAGGTTTTTTTTAATGTATTCTGCATAGAGATCATGTCACAAACTCACAAACAACACACACAAAAATCAATTTACTAGTATTAACATATACTTTATCTATTCAGGTAGAGCAGATGTGGTGACTATGCATGGCTATCTTCAATATTTGTCTTTAAGGGAAATAATAAAGGTGTACTTTGGCTTTTTCGATCCCTCCATTTCATAATGTCCCTCACAGCCTCGACAGAAAGATGGAGGAGTTTGTTTAGCGTTTGCTAATTGCACAATCATGAACCTCTGCTGACTCATTTCGCACATCTTAAACAGGGCAATAATGCGCACCCATACACACCTGTGTGACATTTACCCCGTAATAACCTGTTAAGGTAAAATGTATTTTAGAAGTCATTTTCACGCCAATCAGGCATCTCAATAGACAGGCAGTTCCGACCTGCTATTACTGTTCTAATGATGCATGAAAGTGCTTAACTCACTCACCTTGACATTGTCTGAGTAAATGTGTCGGAGGCTCGCGCTCGAGGTTCTGGGAAATGGAGGGAAAGGAGGAGAGCGACGCGACGGTGTCGTGAACGACAGCGGAGGCGGAAAACGCTTTCAAACGATGTTGACGAGCAATTCCGGCGTCCTCTCCGAGTGACTCATTCGCGAGAGCCCAGACGGCGTCCTGATCCCCGTGTTTTCACAAGTTGCGGAGGACACATTTTCGAGAACCGACAATGTGCTGCGTCTTAAGCGGCAAGTAAGTCGGTCTTCGGCAGTTTGTTTTGGAGATTATGCGCGCCGCTGCTGTGATCCACGGCGATTGTGTTCGCCAACATGGCCCCCGCGCGTGACACGGGCCTCTTGGAAAGCGCGACAAATCCACCAGCCTCCATTGCTGACGCCAGTCAGAATGTTTCTAAATCCAAGTCTCTCGCAACCAGGCGAGTAGCTTTTGCTGCTGTGAAAAGTAAATATGTATTGTTTTTTTTTGTTACAGTTACATGTCATCTTCATATTAGACCTTTTCTTAGAATTCTGAGAAGAAAAGTCAGAATTCTTTTTTTTTTTTTTTGAGTGGTCTTAACCGCCTTCCGTACAATTTTAAGCTACTAAGGAAAATGTTTAAAAATTGTTTGTGCCACCCTTGGCCTCAACAACTGTTTGTATTTTGGCTCTTTTTTGCTTACTTTTTGATAATGTTCTTGTGTATATATATATATATATATATATATATATATATATATATCGGTTTACATCTTGCCAAGTTAATTAGTTTATGCGACTATTTACTTTTTGTGCTTGTTGGATTTTACTTCCTTTAATCAGTATTGTATTGCTCTTATCTCTAATCAGCTTTATTATTATGCCACTTTGCTTCCATTCATAACTTTCCAATCACTTTATTCTTTTCTTTAAATCAGCTATACTGGAGGGATATTTTTTTAAACCTGAACGACTAGGTCACTTCCAGAAATCAAGTTATCTCTGTCTGATTAAATAAAAAACAGTACAAATCTGTAAAATGAAAACACTCTTTAAATCCACTGTATAATATTAGTGACAGCAATGGCTTCCTGGCCTTATTATGCCTCCAGATGTTGGTTTATTTTGCTTTGGTGTTCAACATGCCCATGAAAGTGATTGTGCCCTAGATATTTGCGAAGCGTGTAATGCTGCACAGCAAATCAGGCAAGGTATATCACTGACGGCCCGCTTCAACATGTCGTGTTGTGCGCCATATGGACCCGTGTCAGGACGCATATCTGTTTTAAAGTACAATTGGTTCTCAAGGACGTGTCATGCAAACATTTAAAGAATGAGGCAGTTTGACGAGATAAAGAAAAGGAAACAACACTGAAAGTCTTGCGCTACGGCTAGGTGGGATTTTCTACAAAAAAATCAAAATTCGTCACAAATTACTCACTGCTTTTCATGTATTTTTGTTTAAAAACTTACACAAAAGTAGACTCGGGTGGTGTATTTTAACATTTGTTTTTGTTTTTAGGGAGTGGTTTTTTTTGTTGTTTTTTTTACAAAAATTGACAATAAAAACACAACTGGATGCTAAAGAAATTTGTCAAAATGCATGTTTAAAAAGGGGTGAAACAACTTTTCAGCAGGCAGTGTGTGTATCCTAGTTGATGACATCAGAAGAGGCACAGAAATCGAGCTGATTTTTTGCCATTTGGGCTTCTCTGCTGCTTTACATCAACATGTCCCTGGGTTCAAAAGCAAAATAACAGACTTCATTCTTTCTAAAACACAGTCAGTCCCACATGTTTCAACTTTCATACAGAAGTTTAATACACAAAAATAAAATACCTTGAATTTCTATAGGCTGCACTTGCTCACAAGGTGTTATTCACTATAAATAAAAGTTATAGGAGTGTATCTGTTTGCCATGACAACCGTTTTTCATAGGGTATGAGACCTCATATAGGACAGCAGCGATATAATTTACTTTACGTTGTGACACTACTTCTTTTTCAGTTTTTTTTGTTTTGTTTTCTGAATCCTCCTTAGGATCAAAGTTAAAATCTTTAGTTTCCATGTTCATTTATGCCTTATTTTCATCTCCGTATATAGATGTCTCTTCAGAAGCATTATGCCATGCTTGAGTAATGAAAAAAATTTGGCCTGAGGACGGAACCACTTAGCGCTGCTTTGAGTGCACTCAGAGATCCATTTGGAGGAAACATACGTGGCGGCCTCGGCATTCGCATTCTTGTTTTCTTCACTTCCAGGTCGACGGAAGACAACATTGTTAAATCAAGAAAACATGGTCGGCGTGCACACTCTGCGTCAGCAATGCAATCTCGCCTCTGAGAAGAAGACAACAGAAGGTTTTGCCCAAATTGGAGCTTGGGAAAGTTGGCAAACAGGGACGCCAGTGGTCTGCATTTCTGATATCTGGGTGAAAAACCTTTACCACAGTCAAATAGAGGTTCCACAGGGCTGTGTACCAACTGACTAAACAAAAAGACCATGTTGGTGGACAACACAATTGAGCAAAAAATGTCATAGGTACATAAAAACTGGTTTCTTGACGGTCAACGTTCGGGACCAAGACGAAGCTCCCGTATATATTTATTGCTCCGACTGTTCGTGTTGGACAATTAGCCATTCCCTGACGTTTGAGGAACAAGACCAATGCATTACATGAGTAACATGTTTTCTTATCTTTCCCATTTTTATGGGCCTATATTGAGTCACATTGACACTGCAGGGGAATTGGACGTAATACCTACTTGTAGGGGGGGGGATAAAAGGGAAATCAATTGACCACAATTTTTCCTCTGATTTGTCCGTTAAAAGGAGAGCGAGCGCAACCGGAAGCCGTTCGGACTTGACAAACGGCAGCCTAAACCGGGTCAATTACAGACGGGGAGCTGGGGGGGCGTTACTTTAAAGCCAACTGGCGGAGATAGGAGTCGAATCCCTCATTTGCGAAAACGGTGTGTGCTTAATGAACAATGCCGTCATCATAAGCTCTGTTGATCACAGAATTAAAATCCGTTCTGCCGAGGCGACCGGTCGACTTCAAGAGAGCGAGCGACATCTCTCACAATGGGGCAAACAGATTCATTATTTGAAGCATAATTCCACCCCCCTGGCCCCCATCCTCCTCCCTGCCACAATTAATAAATCTGACTTTTCATCGTCACGGCCCAGTGGGACTGAACAGGTCGTGTTATTAAAAAGCCATCGTTGCTTCACTCAGTGATCTCGGGGGGAAAGGACTAAATTGGAATGGTAATGTATTATTGCTCTCAACTGGTGGTTATATACTAGGCTTAGGTTTGCAGAGAAGATGTGCGGCTCTCTGCTGTCCAGTCAAAGGTTATTGTCAAGTTGACGCCTTTTGCTTCTTTTTCCTTTTGTTGACTTCATTGATGTCTACTATTTCATCCCAGTCCCAGTTTTCTCTCTTGTAAACAGCAGGTCTATCACAGTGTCATAAACCTTTTTTCCCTCTCTCTCTCAAGGAATTGAAGTCCAACAAATTAGAGGCCTAGTCAAAGCACACTCTAAGCAATCACATAAAAAAAAATTATAAAAAAATGACTGAAAAAGACAATGATACAAATGTTGCGCGTACTCTGGAGTCTGACCTCTAAAAACTTGTTTTCCTGTTTATCAAACATCTCCGTACTCTTCATCCACCAGTCATCAGCTTGTCTAATCACACCAGCTGAAGTCACATGCCTCTCGTTTTAGATTTTTCATCTCAGCCCTGATGGATATGCTAAACACAGAGAACCTTTTTCATTAAGTTCTTCTCACGCTAGCCGCCTCTGCTAACATCCAGATTGGGTTCAACTCTCCATCACACTGATTTCTCTGAAGATGAATCTCTGATTGAACAGACCTCTTCAGACAGCTGGCGTCCCCTCGTGTGTGTGTGTGTGTGTGTGTGTGTGTATGTGTGTGTGTTGCCCTGTTAACAGCATTGTGATAAAGAAGAAGAAGAAAAAAGAACCCCGGCCTTCTAGAAGATGAAACTGAAGAAGTTGTGTGGCCAAACTGAAAATGAGTCCTTTATGTGAAATTAGCTCTGTCTCTGCTCCTCTCTGCACTGCTGAGACGAAAGCTACAGAAAAAGGTAGCCCGTAATTAAATGCCAAACATCTTAGACGTTTGTGCAGTGACACTTAACAGAGGCTGATAGATAAAATCCCCAGTGAGGCAGGTAGATGAAATAGATTCTTTTATGTTGTCCTCCCCTCCTTTTGAGGTTTTTTTTTTTTTTTTTTCTCAAATCACAGCTCCGGAATCGTTGCACCGGCATAATGAATCTGCGGCACGAGGTTTGCTGTCGGTGCCAATGCGGTGAGTCGTCATGGCAGCATTGGAGCAGTTTTAAAGATTTGGGCAATTATGTCTCATCTTTGGTTGGAATATGGTTGTTTCCTAATAGAAAGTGAAACGTGTCCCAATGGTTAAGGCGTTTTTAAATACTGACTTGCTAAAGCACTGATTTCAATGCCTATTCAAATTGTTCTGGATAGATTTGATGTGTTTGCTTCAATCACTTAACCCCCTTAAATATTTTTTTGATTTTTCACATAATCATGCATTTTTTAATATCAGACTAAGATAATCTGAACTGTATGTAAGTCTTTTATGTTCTTAGGGAGGAATTGTGTTTTCATTAAGCCCCTAGAAGGTTTTTAAAGATCAGCACCCTGAACCAATGGCGTCTGTTCGATTTATGTACAGACTTTGACTGAGCCAGTCCTCAATTTAATTTATTTTTAAAGCTTTTTGCAATGGTGTGCTTTGGATAATTACCCTGCTGCAAGGATAACTGGATTTTGCAATCCAGTAACAAACTTAAACCACAATCTAAATATGATTTCTTGAAGATATCACATTTTATATCTTTACTTTTTTTTAAATTGATTCTGTCTTTAACGTAGAATTCCTTGGTAAACATGGCTGTATGTTGCCGTTTCATCAGTAAAGAGCTCGTCATGCAACAGTTTCAAGGAAATAATTTGATCAAATTCTTCAATTATGTGCGCGTGCAAGCATCTAATTAAATAGCCAGTGACCCTTTAGGTTTATTTTTATTTATATGGTTCCCAGTACAGACATAAATGAATTTGGAAGTTTCATTTGATTTTGCCAAGGCATTTTGTTGCTGCCTCATCATAGGAAGAGAATTAACTCATTTTTTTGTCTCATTAATTGTGTCAGGACAGTGAATTTTATTTATTTACTTAATTTATTTTTTGCAGCTCGAGTACCAAGCAGACTGGATTCGTAGTTCAACAAAAGACACAGTACAGCTTGTTTTGCATTTCTGTAAAGGAAACTGGATTAGTATCAATTAGTCAGATTCCTTTGTTTCTTTACAGCGCTGAAAGCCAACAGATGCTGGAAGAAAAGCCTTTCTTCTCAAGCATTGTCCAGGGAATTTGAGATTTGTTTAGTAGTCACAAATAAAGGTGCTTATGGTCTACAGTTTATAAATCTCCTGCTTACAAAAGGGAAAATAAAACATTTTTTTTGTTTTCTGGACCTTTCTAAAGAACTCATTTCAAAATAAATCATGAAAATTCACAAGGGATGTGTTCATTTTCATATTTAAATGCATCATATCCCATCTAATTTGAATTATTGTGAGTTCCTAATATGCTGGTTGATTTGTGTTTGGTCATCAAGTCCTGCTGCCATCATTTAAGACGTTTCTCTGATCACAACGTTGATTTAGTCTTTAAGGCTGCTGATCCTACACCTCGCTGTTTACATTCTATATTCAGATGTAAAGATTTTAAAAATAGGCCAATGTGTGTATATGTGTGCACATTTGTGTGAAGAGTGTGTGTTCCCACTTCTGCTTTATGTCAATCTCTGATCAAAGCAGCATGCTCTTATACTCGCTCTTCTTTGTTTCTATCTCTCCCACATGTACGTAAAGTAAAAGTCAGAATCCTTTTTCATGTTGTCTGCGTTCTAAGGAGGTCTTTATTGTTTTATGTCTTTGTATGTGAAAACATTTATCTTGGGATCAATAGAAAATGCTGACTAAATATGTCTTTTTTTATTTATTATTTATTTCTAAATTTTTAGTTAGCCAGAACTTATTTTATTTTAACAAGATCAACATGCAAAATTTGAAGCTGAAGTTCGTCGTCATATTATGTTGAGAAGTGAATTTCTCAAAAGAAATATATATATATCCATGTTTTCACCTCTCGCCCATTGTCTGGTTGGTTCCGGCGAACCAACCGGACATTGTGGTGGTGGATAAAGAACAGAGGAAAGCCGTTGTGGTGGATGTAGCAATACCAAGTAATCACAACATCAGGAAAAAGGAGCATGAGAAACTGGAGAAACACCAGGGCCTCAGGGAGGAACTGGAAAAGACCTGGAAGGTGAAGACCACAGTGGTGCCTGTGGTCATCGGGGCCCTCGGGGCAGTGACCCCCAAACTGGATCAGTGGCTAAAACAGATCCCAGGAACAACATCAGACATCTCAGTCCAGAAATGTGCAGTACTAGGCACAGCCAAGAT